>JASANF010011942.1:0-76799 GCA_030248245.1 Trissonchulus sp. WLG1_4 | reverse complement strand
TGTGTTTGGAAGCATCTGAATATATGAGAACTTGTACGCATAGCTTTTTTGAAAATATTTTGACAATGAATGGAAAATTTACCGTCACTGGACAGGGTGAAAAAAAGATCTACAATAGATCGCTTTACTCCTAGTATATGTTGTTCAATAGCGTACTGAGGCGGCTGTATAGATGTTCCGAAAACAAAAACAGAACACTTTGGAATGAACAGCGAGAGCTGCCATAAAACAGACCATTTATAAAGCCGCAACAGGTCAGCCTGTAGCTGTGAAGACGTATCGACTGAGGGATCGACATAAATGTAGAGCTTGACATCATCAGCATACAATGACAAATTTGAAAATTTTATGTAATCGGGAAGATCATTTATATAAATTGTAAATAACAATGGTCCTAAGACGGAACCCTGCGGTACACCACTTTTAACCAGTACGGGTTTTGAATTCGTTCCATTTACGCAGACAAACTGGGTGCGATTTAGCAAAAATTATTTTATCGAATGTAACAAAGTTTCAGAGATGCCATAATTAGATAATTTATAAATTAGCTTATGATGTGAAACCGTATCAAAGGCTTTAGCAAAATCTAAATAGCAAGCATGCACATTTTTACGCTTCGATTTAACACGGCTCCAATATGAGATAATCTCTAGAACATTTGTTAAGGTGGACTTTTTTTGAGAAAACCATGCTGAGTAAGACTAATGAGCTTCTCTGCAATAAAAAAGTCATACATATGACGGTTTACGAGATTTTCCAGGACCTTGCAACACACTACAGTTAAACTTATAGGTCGATAATTTTTAGGGTCGGAGCTAGTGCCTTTTCTTTTATAAACAGGAATTACTTTAGCAACCTTCCATTCTCGGGGGAGGACACCCTGCGACAACGATAAATTAAATAAGAAGCAAAGTGGTATGCTAATGTCTTCGGCAGTTTTCTTTAAAACTAAACCTGGTATACCATCGGGACCCGGGGTTATTTTTGTTGGCAAACGTTTCAGAGCATTCAAAACATCTAGTTCAATAATTTTCACATTGTCGAAAGACTCAGATGTACAAGGTTGAAAAACCGGAAGCTCATTATCATCATTAATAAAAACAGAAGAGAACTGCTCATTAAACAAAGTGGCCTTGTCTGCATCACCTGACGCAAATTCACTGTTATACCGTAATGGAGGAATGCAGTTTTTAGACGTCATTTTTGAATTCACAAAACCATAAAAAGATTTAACATTTTTCTTGGGCAAAATTTTATTTTCTACATCAAAAATATCTGCAGCAATCAGTTTTTTTATTTAATTTAGCAGCACGTATGTAAGACTCATAGTCTTCTACTGATTTCGCTTTTCTGTACTTGCGCCAAAAGGAACGTTTGCGTGTCCAAGAGACTTTTGTCTGCACGGACCATTTAGGAGAATTTTTGGCTTTTGGAGAAATTTTTGGGGTGTATAGCTCAATACCATATTGCAGGAGATGTGAGAAAGTTTCCCATATTGAGTCGATGTTTCTATCGATACTCAGTAAGCTTGCCCAGTCGATCGAAATAAGGAAACTGTTCAATATATCAAAGACGGTATTAAAGAAATCAAATCTTTGAGTCATTTGAAATGAAGATTTTATAGGCTTAGAATGATGATTTACATCAAAAGTATCACTATTGTGGTCGCTAGTAGAAAAAGGTTGCCCGACTCGAACGTTAGATATCAAACACATGTCAGTTGTAAGCAATAAATCTAGTACACTATCGCCGCGAGTTGGTTCAGAAATTGATTGCTGCAAACCTATTTCATGAAAAATTTGGAATAAACAGAGATCAGCGGCATTTTGCAAAGGAGAATCCCGACAAAAACTAGGCAGGTTAAAATCGCCCACCAAAACAATATCACCGCTAAAATTTTGCGCCCTGATTTGGTCAACAAAAATCCTATCAATAAGTAGATCACATGATGGAGAGCGATACACAATGCAAAACTTGACAAACGTTCCGTTTAGGGAAATTTTTAACCACAAAGACTCCAAACGGCCATTTAGGCTATTTCTACAAATGAGTGTAGCTGCAAATTTTTTATTCACTAAGGCAAAAACGCCTCCATGACTACGACTAGCCCGGTCGCAACGGAAAAGGTCAAAAGTGGACAAACCGGGGCATAGTGCGTCGTCAAATGATTCTGATAACCAAGTTTCGGTAACAAAAATAAAGTCGTATGAATTTTGCGATAATTCAAAAGAAAGGTCAGAAAATTTATTAGTTATACTTTGAGCATTGAAATAAAGGCAATTAGAAGTCACTACATTACAATCTATGACAGGACTAGTAGGGGTAGTAGGGTTTGTGACCTGCTTCAGTTTGACGGCACAATATGTCCTTTATTGATTTTGACCATTTCCCCTGCCCCACGCCGACGATGAAGTTCGGCACGTAGAGCCCTGTCCTCGACTCGTTGTCGGTAAGTAAGGACTGGGCGAACCCAAGCGCCAGCAGCACCCACTAGAGTGTTCCGCACTCCCACAAAGTCGGTGAGAAATTTACGCCTAGCGTTAAAATTTCTAAACCGAATTTTGAGAATGCGCGCTTTCCCAGGCTTGGGCTCCCCATCACGAAAAACATTAACAACACAATTTTGTTCAATTCCAATACTGTCACACAGTTTGTTTACTGCAGCTAAATCCCCTTCGACTGTAGTTTCCCCCAAGCCGAACAGTACCAAATTTAATTTTTTCTGATCCGCTTCTAGAGCTTCTTGAGCGGAGTCTCTAGCGAACTGGGTCAGCTTGGGCAGGATCGCATCGAGCACTTTATCAACAACTGACTATATCGACGGTGTTGAGTCGATCTGGCTGAACTTCAGAGGCGTGTATTTTGGCCTCTATGGTGGTGACTCTCAACTCCAAGTCTGCTAGCCAGTTTTTGCAGTCAGTACAAAAGTACTGCACTAAACCGCCAAGTCGCAGTTTTTCGAGTGCCTTGTAAGTGGCGTCATCAAAACCAGCGCACTTGTAATGAGCCTCTCGATTACAACGACTACATAAAACCACCCAGTCATTTATAGCTAAGCTGCGGGGACAAAACGTACAATGCCGCTTTGGGGTAGGTGTTGATTCGGTGTGTCGCTTAGTGTCTTTATGGACACTCATAGCGCTTTTGTCTTGCTGACTCATAATAAACAAAAATGAGAATAATATGCAAGCGTAGGAAGCGAGAAAATGAAATAAGGCAAAAATAAAGGCGTAGAAGCAGGTAAATAAAAAGTCAAAAGCAATAATGCAAGGAGTAGCCAATTGAAAAATATAAGAAATTGAATTAGTCAAGCAGCAGTCTAGGCATAGAGTGATAAGCGTCAAAACAAAAATGGCAAAGCAAAGAAACAGAAGTAGAAAGGCAGATAAGCAATCGGTTCTCGGCCCATCCATGGGCATCTGCAACAGTAAAATCCCATTTGATCCAGCACAGTATTTGCTGAATCAAATGGGTTAAAACTAAAAAAAACTTCCTAAACCCAAAACAAAAATTCAGTCCTCAAAGGCTAAGCCTATCTTCAACACATGCACGTTCACAGGAAATACACAATCCAATGGATCAAGTGCAATTGGGGGGGGGGAATAGTGGACCTATTTTTTGGAGTAGAGCACCCTAAGGGAAGCATTTTTTGTAATAGAACCCCTATCCGCAAATTTGGATTTTCTGAGATATGACCCCTTGAAAATAGCATTTTCAGTGTTTTTGTAAGTGACCGTAGGCCAAAGCTCGAAACCAAAAACAGCTATAATCTTTGTTTTTGGATAGTTTTGAGCGCGTTTGCGTTATGATGTCTTAAGGCATCGTCTAGGCTTAGCTGGCAGGATTCTCTAGGCTATGCTGGCAGGATAATTCCTGAAAATTTCGATTTTTTGGTTCTTAAGCCAGAGCCTAAGCCTAAGCCGAAGCCTGATACTAAGCCTAAGCGTAAGCCCAATACTACGCCTACGCCCTAAGCCTAAGCCTAAGCTCAAGCCTAAATTGAGGCGTATAGGCTTGAATTAGGTCAAAAATTGGACGATTCTGGTGAATTTGGTCAATCTTTCGGAAGGAACGGGGTCATAGTGCCTGCGTTTTGATCCTAAAAAATTATAATTATTATTCCAAATCTATTTAAACACGTTTAGGACGGAAAAAACACGGGTTTCTGAAAAAAATTACGAAAATGTCCCTCAGTGAAGGTTCAGCTTTCGGGGGGTCGTATCTCAAAAATCCAAAAAATGAAATAGGAGTTCTTGAAGCAAAAATGCTTCCCCCAAGGTGCTCTGCTCAAAAAAATAGGTCCACTATTCCCCCCAACTGCATTTAACCCGACAATCCAGCCATCAACCAGAAAAATAAAAACAAACAACAAGCCAAGCAACTTTTTAACAAAAAACTAAGCGTGGATTTCACAAAGGTGGTTTTATAAAACCAAAGTTTTACGTACGTTTTGATATGAATTGCACATACTTTCATTACAAAATATCGCCTGAATCGTTACGAATTTCCTAGAATTTCTTAAACCATGGTTTTAGCTCAGTTGAAAATTTAGCAAAATCGAGACCAGCTATGCTGCAGGTTTGACATTTCTAAATTCGAAATTATAAATTTTGAAACAGGGTCTTTCACCAAAGGGCACAGATTCCGAATCGCATGTCTGAATTCATGCATAAAATAATTATTATAATTTTAAATAATATATAGGAACATGACTACATAATGGGAAGTGTATGACACACCTTCCCATCGGCCAGCTTGGCAGCGCGGTAGATGCGCTGCACAATAACGGCCAAAAAGGTACCCAAATGAGTACCCCTACCCAAATGGGTACCTGGTACCCAAATGAGTACCCCTACCCAAATGGGTACCTGGTACACAAATGAGTACCCCTACCCAAATGGGTACCTGGTACCCAAATTGGTACCCCAGCGTTCTGATTGGGCCCTGCAGGTTACCCAGATGAGCACCTCTACACAACTGGGTACCTGAGGTACCTAAATGGGTACCAGGTACCCAAATGAATACCACCTCCTCAGCCAATCAAATTGCAGCAGTCTTTAGCTCCGCCTACGAGCAAGCTACCGTAATCCTACGTGCAGCAATGTATGTGACGTTGCGGGTAATGCTGTCTTTACATTTTTTAGCATTTTTCTGCTCCAAAGACTTATTATAAGACATAAACAAAGTCTTGGTTAACTGATGGAACTTAGTTAAAACTGTTATATAATTTTTTTACATAATTGCTGTACAAAATGCTCATTTTTTGCCTTTTTTATGCTATTTTTTAAGAATATCTCATTTCAGCTGCGTCTTTGTTAATTAAAATCATTTTGTAAAGTTCCATCAGTAAACCAAGACATTGTTTATGTCCTATGTTAAGTCTTTGGGGCAGAAAATGCTAAAAAATCTAAAGACAGCATTACCCGCAACGTCACATATACTGCTGCACGTGAGATTACGGTAGCTTGCTCGTAGACTGCTGCAATTTGATTGGCTAATGAGGCGGTACCCATTTGGGTACCTGGTACCCAATTAGATACCTCAGGTACCCAGTTGGGTAGGGGTACTCATTTGGGTACCCTGCAGGGCCCAATCAGAACTTTTTTTCTGGTGGCCTCCGGTGTTTCTCCTTGTTCGTCTTTTTTTTTGGTTTTCTTTTTTATTTTTTTTAAAATTTGGTACTACAGTGGGGCGCTATGGTAACATCCCGCACTATCAGAACGGAGAAAAGTTTTGTTTATCCACGGTAGATCTTGTTTTATATTCTGCAATACATGTCTTTTGCCACTGAAACAGTAGCAGAGCTATCCTGGCTAATAAGTGAATCAAACACGTGTAACGTGTAACACATAGACTCTAAAATAGTTTCTATCTTCTAATAGATACAGTATCTAATGACTCAACGGCGTGAATTTATGGAGATACTGTTAATTGTTTGCTTTTTGTTTCAGAGTTTATTGGTATCAATTATTAACTAACTCTGCTATTTTGCTCTATATAGATGGATTGGTACGAGCGAACATTCAAGCGCCAGCGTGAAGTGTTGGTTGAGTGGGACGATCAAACAGAAGGACAGGCGCATCATGTTGCGCTCAAGTTTTTGCAGCCCGAAATTGATGGTGAAACTCTGCAAGGCGGTTCCAGAGTCATCTGGAACTGTCCCGGGGTCGATCGAATGTGGTCGGGGACTATTCTACGTGCTGAACCTGAAGTTGACAGACAGTTCTAGCGAATGCGAAAGAGTGAAAACTCAGTTATCCAAGGTAATATATGGAAAAATTTAAGTATGACCCACCCTTGGCAGCTGGTTCATATTTTCAGAATATGCTGGCTAGTAATAAGCAGAGATGCACGGGAGCAAAATTTAAGGGGGGGGGGTGCCCCGTCAAAAATTTTAAGGGGGGTGCCCATGCCTAGGTGCCAGACATATTGGCTTCATTGTAGACTCAGTTTAGTATGTTGAAAGCTGATTGCTGTGAAATAAGTTTCTGTTTGCGCTTTGCTGTCCTTATATTGACAATATATACATACACTACCACATTACTCGGCAATTGACGATTTGCCTGCAGTTTACAGTGAGAAAAGCATATATACGAGCAAAGTTACACACTGAAGACAACATGTACGTCACGCGGTACATATCTTCTAGGTATATAGTCTTATACAAAACATTAAAAATAAATTGCTTTGCTGGCTATATTTTTTTCCTCTGTTTTCTAAATCGAACATCGATTCATAGTCCCGATCAAAATTCTTTTCAGTGTCACTCATTCCCGCCCTGGGATTGTAAATTTGTTGTTTCGCATCAGAAAGAAGTCCATTTTTTTGCGCCATTTCATTGCCATACGAAGGGCATTAAACTTTTCAATATCAGGATTTCCATTAATACGTACTCGGAGTAACGCATCCATAGTTTTGCTTCCCAGGCGATTTCGGCGATCGTACTTTATGTGCTTCTTTACTGAAAAAACCTTTCCTCATCCGCAGAAACCATAGGAAGAACCAGTGTTGTGCGGACCAGTGTCTTAATGCAATCACCCCATCCCATATCTCTTTGTAGATAAAGTGGCCAAAACTCAACTACATCTAGATTAATCTGACATTCAAAGTCGTCAGATTCAACAATTTTTGGTAAAATTGATTCCCATTCTTCCAAGCAAGCATTAACATCCAAACCAAATGTGCGAGCTAAACTTGAAACTGAAGCGTAACCTTATTGTAAAGCTTCAGCTGCCGTTCGCGGTAAATTTTGTGGTAGAAGAATATCAAAATCGGCTATTGAAGATCGCGGAAAATATTTATTTGTTTCTTCTACTAATTTATCAGACATCGTTGCACGAATAGAACGTAAATCAGAAGTTGGTAAATCAATGTCAAGACGAAAATCTTCATATTCAACAAAATCACTTGAAATTAATTCTTCAAGTGTACATCCTTCGTGAGCAGTTTCTCTCTCCGCTCCACATTTTAACTGGGACAAAAATCCACTTAAAAACCGGGCGTAGTTTGTTTTTGCTTGTTCGAAAACAGTTATGTAGCTTTGCTTTTGTCGTTCTTTACCGATTAGAGTTCCTGACTGACCTTGCAGCGCCGTTGAATACGATTGCAAGGAATTCAATAAATCTAAGGAAAAATTTAACAGATAAAGAAATTTGCGGCCCTTCAATTTTTTTAGCAATCCTTTTGCAGTGGCAATAACAACAGGTTTAGAATCCGGGTCAGCAATTAAGTGGTGCATGTCTGTCGTTAAAGTTTGCCAGGATCGCTGCACATCAAGTACGGCTTGATATTCTGATGCCATCCACCGTACTATAAAAATGTAGTTAAATTCATAAACGTGTTTTCTAGAGTGTCCGCCGTACTCATAATATGCCTCTTACGTTTGTAGCTTCTTGAGTTGTAGAAACTGTATATGCTGTTCACAAAGCTTTCCAAAGAGTTGAAATATGCAATGTCTTTCCAAGCGCGACCTGTGGCTAACTGCAATCTATGCGCCATGCAGTGTATACCGAAAATGGGCTTATCAAAACGTTCACGTAATTTTTGTATTAAACCTCCTCTATGTCCGATCATGACACTTGCACCATCTGATGCAAACCCAACTAGATTTTGGGCTAAACTGTCAAACAATTTATAAGGAATTTCATTTGACAACGTATCAATAAGTAGTTTTAGATATCCATCTATACCAGCTTCTATTAGTCTGTAAAAGTAAACAACTGGACGCTCATTTTCCAAGGCTCGAAAATATGTAATTAAGTAATGTGTGCCTTTAAAGTCTGTAGATCCATCGAGAATAAGCGTAATCGGTCCGATTGTTGATTTTGTTAAATGATTCATTAGATCTGAGTGCATGGTTTCACTGATCATCATTGTCATTCTTGTTACAGACGTTCGATCAGCATGGTGTATTCCCATTTCTGCCCCATTTGACTTTAAGAGGCTTATAATTTTTGGGTGATCACTAAACGGTATATTTGACATGGCCTCAGCATAAATACTACGAAACATGTTTGCCGTTGCCTTGTACAATCCTTCGTTGATATCTTTTTCTAGGTTTTGCTCAATATTTGAAGCTGTCGTTGCAATATTTTTGCTACTTCGTTTTTTCAATAAGTCTTCTATGGCAACATGGCCCGATGTTTTTGGATGATTGTTAGATTTCATCTCTGTTGTCGTTTTTAGTTTTTTTCAGTAAACCTTCCTGGCTAGAAAATGCCGTTTTGTATCTAGCTGAGAGTTTGAATTGATAGTAGTATTTATAGCATAGTTTGCATCTATATCTTGACTTATTAGGTTCTTCATTATCGGGTAAATATTCGAACCAAACTTGTCGCCCTTCATTTGCTCCTTTAAACCAGGAACTGCTCATTAAATTGCTTTGATGTCTGTCCATAAATTGAAGCCAGGATTGACTAAGCTGTCGTTTGTCTTTCCATTCAGGCACAGAATCAGTAATCAACTGTTGTACTTTGGCAGGCACTGCAACCAGAGACTGTCCATCACTTGTTCCTATCGTGCCCAGCCTGGGCGAACCAACGCCATGGCGTTTTTGGGGGAGTTTCCCCGAACTCGGCAGCGGTGTTCAACAGGGGCGGGAAGGCCCTGGTGTTCCTGCAGCAAACTGGGCGTCTATGATGGGGCCTGGAACTACGATCAGTGGATCGATGTTGCCGAAGCAGAAGAAGAAGAAGGCACTGCAATGCCTTCTTCTTCAACGGAGGTAATCAAGTGCCTTTTGCGAGACTCTTCCGCAGTAACCGCTAAGCCTTCTCTCGAAGTAGAAGTTGGACATTCGCTAACGCTCTCTAAGTCGGCAGCTTGCTCAATTCTATCAAGAACATCTCCAGAATGTAATTGCCAATATTGTTCTTCGACGGCTGAAGACGATACACAATGTTCTGTATATTCTGCAGAAGCCGCGTCTGCATACCGTGGCTGTGGGACACTACGAATGGAGTAAATACTACGAGGAGGTTCTTCTGTTAAAATATTTTCCAACCAGAAAGAACTGCCAGATCAATCATTTTCAGCTTTAGGACTCGGACGTCCCATTTTAAAATATTGTGGAACAAACCCCCCCGGTCTGTGCTGTACACCGATTGAGTGATTTGTCAGAATGTTGCGAAGTGTCCCAATCTCGTAAAATGTATGACATGTCTTTGAAATCCGGCTGTAAAAGTTCAAATATGGTACAGCGATCTGTAGGAGATCGCCGTGCATAAACAACCATGTCTTTAATGTACGTTTTTATCAACACCAAGGATTCGTCTGTTATTTTCACGGATAACAGTTCTTTTGATAGCGCGAAAGTGTCGCGTAGCAATTTTCTTACTTGTCCGTCAGATGCGTAAAGCAATAAGACGGCATTTGGAAATTTGTTTCCATTGCCAACTTGTTACGAGCAGTAAAAAAGGGATTAGAGACAGGCAAATCTGGAGTTGGATTAACAGTATCGTCCCCAATTAAAATATAACGCTGTCCATCACTTAAATGAGTGTTTTGTAGATTTGCAAAAAGTGTTATTTTAGCTGCCTTAACGCCGCTGCCGTAAGCCCGTAAAACAAGCACAAAATATCCGCGAATGTCAATAGGTTCGTCTTGGTAATTACGCACAACAAGCAGTTCTATGTATTCGTTAGTTTCTAATTCCGGATTGTCAGAATTGATTTCATTAATGACTAAGTGGAAAGATTCAGTCAAAGCCAAAAGAGATAAGATTGAAAACGAATATAAAATAGCCATTTATTTAGAAAGAAAGAATGTTCAGAATAGTTGTAGGAAAGCATGAAGCATGAAAGTAATCAATACGTGCAACCTAGGCTACCGTAGTGCTGTTATATAAACATGGTATAAACTTTGAGCTTTGAACATATAAGCTCAGCAGATAGCGCACGTATGGCCAGAAGATAGTGAAGTACATGTAGCCTAGGCTACCGCAGTTAGGCAGAACACAAGAGCTCAGGGGGGGGTGATCCCTCGAGGGGGGGGGGTGACCCCTTGAGGGGAGGGTGCCCGCCGTCTGAGGGGGGGGGGTGACCCCTGAGGGGGGGGGGGGTGCCCGAGGTCTGAGAGAGGGGGGGGGGGGTGCCGACCCCCCGGAGGGGCGGGTGGAATCCCCGCCCCCCCCCCCCCTATGTGCATCTATGGTAATAAGTCTAAACATATACGAAGTGAATATATGCCCGTATTGGGAAATTTCGACTTATGATACAGTAAGTAGCATTTTGACCACTCGAACACAATCGACATTTTGATGGTCATTCTATTGTAAATAGACAAATAAATACAGTTTGTATACTATTTTCACTGTACACAGTAAACAATATTAAGTGTTTATATGTGCAAAAACTTGGAACAATTTATAAAAGTCAACTGGAGATAAATAGCCGGGTACTACTCTGACTCCATCATTTCGAAACAGCTGAAAAGGGATCAACTTTGAGGGCCATCATCTTGGGTAGGGAGTTGAAATTCTCGGATTTTTTTGCATGGGCAATGGTTTTGGGTCGATATAAGTAACTAACATTTGGTAAAATTTCCAACAAACTTTTGTTTTTTTGGCCAAAAAAAGGTCGAACTTCGCAGAAAGTGACTCATATATATTATTATAAAAATGCCCCCATTGGGCATCACTGAGGTTAGAATAGGAGGTTCTAAAGCGGAGAAATGCAACCAAGCTCGTTAAAATTAATAGGTTTTTTCCACAGTAGGATTTTTTTCTGCGCAAACTGTCGGTCTCCTGTGGGCGACCGAGCATTTGTTTGGGTTTTAAAACCATAGCTACAGCTATGTAGAAAAAAATTATCTTAAAAAATTCAGTCTGTTTTTATTTGGTAGACGCGATTTTATAAAAAAATTAACATTTGTCAAAAAAATTTATTTACGATACATAAGCAAGCGGCAGATGATTAAAATATCCTACCAGACAGCGGTCACAAACACACAGGGTGGTCTTGAATAAATTTAGAAAACTATTTTAATACATTCTTGTCGATAAATTACTTTTTTTACAGTGTAAAAAAGTAGGTGTTAAAAACTCCGGGCTTTTTACATGTAAATTAGCAACCTAAAAAAATTTCGGGGGGAATGACTTTTCAATTTTTTTGAAGTATGTTGAAATGCACTTAATTGCTATTTTAACGCAAAAAACGACACAGATTAGAATTTTTTCGGTCAAAAAACAATGCTAATTTTCGACCGCAGCAGTATCGAACGTAAATTTGCAGCTAAAAATACGGAAAACTACAAAAATGGTGGGTCCGGTAAGGGGTCGGAAGCTAGCAAATTGCAAATTTTTCGAAATTTTTTGACATTAAAAATTGTATGTACATTTACTGGAAAATGGCATTTTTGTACCAATAAAAATGCTAAAACGATACACAGTGTATTAAGCAAATACATAGTGCATAATGCAACTACATACATACGCACATGCTTTCATGCAAGATAAAAGCAAGGAACACTAAGCCAAAGAGTCGTGGGGGTCTGGGTGCGGCAGCCCCCAGAAAAAAACTGGGGAAATTTTTGATTTTTAGGCCAAATTTGGTCAATTGGAGACGTATCGGAAATTTTTTCCGGCCGGACCATACAGATCAAAGACACTTGTGTAAAATTTCAGTCGGAAAAAATTTCGAGGGGGGCAATTCCCCCCATTCAGTCGATTTTTGACTCAGTCGACCTTGATCGACCAAGGATTGGGCAACCACAAAAAATGAAATTTTTTTGTTTCAACATATTTGGAGAGAATTAATTGAGATGCACAAAACTGGTAACCGCACTTTCCAAAACCAATTTTTGCCCGAGTTATGGCCGTTTTTTGACTTTCAACCCGTCTACAAAATGCTAAGTTTTGCAGAATTCACGTTTTCCATCCTCACTCGTTATTGAAACAAATTGCACTTTTCATTTATTTACCACGTTATACCCTATACAATGGTAGTTTACGAGGCCGAGTATGGGATGCGTATCTATAATAGCCACGGCGCGGCAGTTGGTACCAGCTGATGTTTTCGGGTGGTTTGACACTTTTTGAATCAAAATTGCTTCGGAATCTTATGTTAGTGTGAATAGTCACACACAATTTTTTCATAGATACAAAGGCAATCGACCCCCCTTATGTATCATACTAATTACAAGAATTTTCCAGTGCACAGGCATACTTTTTTATAGACCTGAAGTGGTTAAAATTGCATTTTTTTAAGTTTGACGGTGATTTCCGGGCAACAGCTTTGTTTAGCTCTAAGAATACCTACAAATGTTAACATGTGGCTTATGCTTCTTATACTTCTGGATACAATTTAAACCGTTTACGGAGTGCTATGAGTGTAAATTCCGTAAAATAATTTTTCCAGTTTTATAAAGATTTTTCGGTACAGCTGTGTTGTGCTCTAAAACTTCCTGCTTTTTATGAACATGTGCACTCTAGCTTATGCTTCTTATACTTTTAAAGATAATTTATACCGTGTATGGAGTGGTATTCGTGCTAAATTACATATAAATTGGATTTAACTCGACTTTTTGAGCATTTCAACCAATCTTTACGCCAAATTTATTTTTCACAACAAAAGTGACCATCAGTTTTGGTACATCTACAAAACCAAAGTATATCTGGATATATCAGGAAAATTACAACAATTCTTCAGTGCACAGGCATACATTTTTATCGACCTGGAGTGATTAAAATATGACTTTTTCAAGTTTGGCGAAGATTTTTGAGCTCCAGCTGTGGGTAGCACTAAAATTACCTACTTTTTTTGTAAATATGTAAACCCTAGTTGAGGTTTCTTGTACTTCTGAGGACTATTAATGCTGTTTTTCGGATCAGCGTCGATGGTAATTTAGGAAAAATTAGATTTCGATCAACCTGTATGATAATTTCAATCAGGTTGCGGATAAATATGACATTATTACGAAATCCATTTTAAAAATGTTAATGAATGAAACCGAAGTTGTGTTCGCTACGCCTAGATTTCTTAATAAGAGAAATTAGAGTAAAATGTGTAGTGAAAATTGATTGAATTGCTAAAAAGTGAGTAAAAACTAATTTTTACGAAAATTACCACTGACACCGATCCAAAAACAGCTTTAATAGTCCTCAGAAGTATAAGAAGCATCAACTAGGGTTTACGTATTTACGAAAAATTAGGTAATTTTAGTGCTACTCAGAGTAGCTCAAAAATCTTCGCCAAACTTGAAAGTCATATTTTAATCACTCCAGGTCGATAAAAATGTATGCCTGTGCACTGGAGAATTGTTGTAATTTTTATGATATATACAGATATAGTTTGGTTTTGTAAATGTACCAAACCTGATTGTGACTTTTGTTGTGAAAAAGAAATTCGGCGTAAACATTGGTTGAAATGCTCAAAAAGTCGAGTTAAATCCAATTTATACGTAATTTACCACGAATACCACTCCATACACGGTATAAATTATCTTTAAAAGTATAGAATTATAAGCCAAAGTGCACATGTTCATTGAAGGCAGAAAGTTTTAGAGCACAACACAGTTGTACCGAAAAATCTTTATAAAACTGGAAAAAATTACATTTTACGTAATTTTTACACTCATAACACTCCGTAAACGGTATAAATTGTATCCAGAAGTATTAAGGCCTGTTCACACGAGGGCGCATGAGCGGGCGCATTGCATGGCGTACGCCATGGCGCATGAGCGAGCGCATGAGAGGGCGCATGAGCGAGCGCCCCCAGACCACCACTACTATATGACATGATAACTTTAGTAACAGTTGTTCATTACTCATCTTGTTTATTGTGTATTCAAGTTATCATGTGGCCCACACAGGGGTGGACGCGGATCAAAATTTTCGATCCGCGACCCAATCAACCCGACCCAACCCGCGGCTCAGCACTCGTGTGGAACCCGCAATCCAACCCGCGCTGTAAAAGCTTACCCACTACCCTCTTTGATCCACCAATCCATATAACCTATATACCTGTTAATTATTTTTAGTGTGACATGTGTACATAGTGTACATCTGTACATTATTCTGATTGCTACTTTACACAAACTTTCCACTATTACGCATTACTCTAATTTCTCTAAAGTTGGAGTCCGACGTCGTAAATTTTTCAGGTTTTGGGGGTCTGAAAAAATTTAGCGACTCGCGGACGTTGAATTGGATACCCAAGGGTCGACCCACGGCTCAAATTTTCCGGCCCAACGCCCGAGTACACACGACCCTCGTCCAACCCTAAGCCCATCCGCATGTAAAAATTAATGGAGCAGTGTTAAGTAAAGTCCTAAGTTAGTGTATGGGCGTAGTTAACCTCAAAGTATGGCTTTTTAATTTTAATATTGTGACAGAGGTGTACATATAATACGATATGGCTATAGTTAAGTTGATATAATATGTATGTTTGAGTTCAGGGATTTAGGATTCTCCCTCCCATCCAGCATCCAGAGAAAGTATATATGTATATATATAAATGCCCCCCCTCCTGGAAATTTTTCCAACTGAAATGTTACATAAGGGTCCTTCCTACTTTTGGTTCTTATGGTCCGCCCAAAAAAATTTCCGGTACGTCTCCATTTGCCCAAATTCGGTCTAAAAATAAAAAATTTCCATATTGGTTTTTTAGGGAGGCTGCTGATCCCTGCTCATGAAAATTTATGACTTAATGTCGCTTGCTTTCATACATGAAACGGGGTCAAATTTTTTTGGGGGGAGGGGGCCTTTCCGGTCAAAGTCTTTCCCATCCGAAATTTTTTTCTGGGTATGCCACTGTTTAGTTACTTGTGAAAAAATCAAATTGAATTGAATTGAAGGTAAATAAACGCTTTAAAAACGTAGCTAAAAAATTTTGGTATTGGCTAAAAAATTTTCGGAGCTTTTAGCCACTTTGCTAAAAATTCCTGGCAAAAAAACACAGTGAGGACCACTCACGCCGTGTCGGATTAAGTTTTGGGGATCCCTACGCTGGACCGAATCGAGGGGATTAAGTGGTAGGGAAGACCTAGAATGGGCCGGATTAAGTGTTAGAGACAATGTTTTCTGCGCCGGATTGAGTAAATTGAGTGTTGGGGACCACGTTTTCTGGGACGGATTAAAAGGGCTCAGAATTCTTGGCCCGTCCCCGTCCCCAACCGGCCCTCAATTGGGTACTCTATACTACTACCACCGACTGCTAACATAGCGGCTCCAGCTACAAAAGGGAAATTAGTGACGAAGAGAAAAAAGCTTAATATGTGGTTTTGTAGAGCAATTCCGCGGTACTGTTGGAAAAAAGTTCGCCCGATAAACTTAATCCAGCAACGCAAAAAACCCTTGTACTCATATTTTGTATTTTTTACCTCCACTGACTATCTTATTGGATTTCGAGCCAGGTGTACCTATTCTTGATAAATAGCTGATACACTTCAAGTGCATTGACAAATAAAATATATATAATTAAAAAGTCAGCTATCTATTAGTGTGGTTTAATAAACACTTTGAATTGTTTCAAAAGAATTTTATGAAAATAATACAAAATCGCTCAGCTCGTGTAATAAAAATCTGTTGAGTTGCGCATAATGTGCACAATATTAATGTACAGATGAGAACGGTTTTCACTTTTCAGTGCTAAACTTGTTTGCCGCAAGAACCATCCTGGCTTGCAGAACAAAACTCAACGGAACCAAGTTATCAGGCTTAAAAATACACCCACTACAGTACTGTGCGTAGAAAAGTTCCCTGTTCGTCGGCGTACGACGAGCTTCATCCTTCGCAAAAAGTGGCCAAGCTCCGCGAGAAGTGACGAACTGTGGCCGGAAAGTAACAAACAAAAAATTCTCGATTTTTCACTTTTTTACATTGACAATGTGTTTGGGAGCAGTTTTTAAGAAAAATTTTTGTTAGTCACTTTCCGGCCAACCATGGTCACTTTTCGCGTAGGCCGGATGAAGCGTAGGCCGACAAACAGGGAACGTTTTTGCACAGTACCGCACATCCAATTCACAAAACATTCTTTTAGAACTAGTTGAAATATCAAACAACGTAACAAATACAATCGAATTCAAATATTATCATAAATATGTGTATATTATACTTGTAATAATCTGATGGCAGTTTGAAAATATCTCCAGGAATATCCGTGAAAAATCGAATGGGCGATCCTTTTTTACCAGTACCAGACTTGAAGTTAGGATGGTTATCATACTGGACCTGAAAAAAGTCTAGTCTAGGTTATCCAAAAAACTGCTTTTACTAATCAATCACTACAATAAATCAATTAATAATTACAGATGGTAAGCAGATTATAAAAAAAATGAAACTATTAAGCTAAGATTGCAAAGACACAACTAACTAGCAAGTAAAGTTTCAGTGACCACGGTGCATTAGTGGACTTCTGTAGAACATTATTATCATGTGGATAGTCAAATAACATTGCTTTAATAATAATTAAATTAGTAAATTTTATACTAGCTTGGCGTTAATTTGGGTTAATCTCTTCTAACCGAATTTAGTAGTTAACCATTATATCTCATCTGCACCAACCTGAAAATCAGACAGCACGCATGATGTCACTTCTGAAATCTTCCGCTCCATAAAATAAGGCGCTACCAAAATCGTATTGACAGCCGATTTATCCGATGATAATCTAAACCAATTATTTCATTGCATTTTCCTCTTTTTTTAAATGTTCAAGATTCAGACTAAACAATAATATGTTTAACGGACGTCAGGACATAAAAGGATAATCTAGGTGTAGGTAAATGTAACAAACTATATTCTAACTGTTAGTTACCTTTAACTAAGTTACAAACTATATTACAACTGTTTATTATCTTTGAAGCACTCAGTTGGAAGTGGGGTGATTCACATAGTGCTCGGTAATTCGTACACAAAAACACAAAGGGTGGATTTCACAAAGGTGGTTTTACAATTCCATTGGTTTTACCAAGAGTACATAATGGGAAGAGTATGACACTCTTCCCATTGGCCAACTTGGCAGCGCGGTAGATGCGTTGCACAATAACGGCCAAAAAAGGACCCAAACGGGACCCGGTCCCAAATGGGTACCTGGTACCCAAACGGGCCCTGCAGGTACCCAAACGGGCCCTCCAGGTACCCAGATGGGACCCAGGTACCCAAACGGGACCCAGGTACCCAAATGGGACCCCAACGTATCTGATTGGCTGATTGGGGTACCCAAACGGGCCCTCCAGGTACCCAAACGGGACCCAGGTACCCAAACGGGACCCAGGTACCCAAATGGGACCCCAACGTATCTGATTGGCTGATTGGGGTACCCAAACGGGCCCTCCAGGTACCCAAACGGGACCCAGGTACCCAAACGGGACCCAGGTACCCAAATGGGACCTCTTTTCAAATCTAACAACCAATCAGATTGCAGCAGCTTTTAGTTCCGCCTGCAATCAAGCTACCGTATTCCCGCGTGCAGCAGCATATGTAATTGATATGTATGTAAGCCAATAATGCTGTTTTTATTAATTTTTAGCATTTTGCTGCCTTAAAGACTTATTATAGGACCCAAATAACAAAGACGCAGCTGATTTGAGATATATATTTCTGAAAAATGGCATAAAAAAGGCAAAGAGTGAGCATTTTGACAGCGGTTATTTTTAAAAAATATACAATAGTTTTAACTAGGCTAAGTTCCATCAGTTTACTAAGACTTTGTTTATGTCTTATAATAAGTCTTTGGGGCAGAAAAATACTAAAAAATTCTAGAAAGAGCATTATCAGCAACGTCGCATATGCTGCTGCACGCGGGATTACGGTAGCTTGATTGTAGGCGGAGCTAAAAGCTGCTGCAATCTGATTGGCTGTTAGATTTGAAAAGAGGTCCCATTTGAGTACCTGGGTCCCGTTCGGGTACCTGGGTCCCGTTTGGGTACTTGGGTCCCGTTTGGGTACCTGGAGGGCCCGTTTGGGTACCCCAATCAGCCAATCAGATACGTTGGGGTCCCATTTGGGTACCTGGGTCCCGTTTGGGTACCTGGGTCCCATTTGGGTACCTGGAGGGCCCGTTTGGGTACCTGCAGGGCCCGTTTGGGTACCAGGTACCCATTTGGGACCGGGTCCCGTTTGGGTCCTTTTTTGGCCGTTATTGTGCAACGCATCTACCGCGCTGCCAAGCTGGCCAATGGGAAGAGTGTCATACTCTTCCCATTATGTACTCTTGGTTTTACGTACGTTTTGCATGATTAGCACATAATTTCCTTACGAAATATTGCCTGATTCGTTACGAATTTCGTAGATTATCTTAAACCAGTGAGTTAGCTCAGTTGAAATTTCAGCAGAACAGAGACCTGCTGCGCAGCAAGTTTGAAATTTCAATTGAGAAAAACCAACGGTTTAAGAAAATTCACGAAATTCGTAACGAATCATTCATTCGATATTTCGTAATTAAATTATGTGCTAATCATGCAAAACGTACGTAAAACCAATGGTTTAGTAAAACCACCTTTGTGAAATCCACTGAAAGGCTGGATATCACAAAGGTGGTTTTACTAAACCATGGTTTTACGTACCTTTCAATATGATTTGAAGATAATTTCATTACGTAGATTTTCTTAAACCATGGTTTTAGCTCAGCTGAAATTTTACCAAAACAGAGGCCTGCTGCCCAGCAGGTGACAAAAAAGTTGCGCCACTTAGGGCCAATTCCTAAAATGGACTTAACGGATTTGTTTTAATCGGACTTAACGAGTGGATTTAACAAGGTGCAAAATCCAATTCCTAAAATACCGCATTCAACGGATTTAACTTGTCTCGCTGCATATTTTAAATCCGTTTAGTCCAGGGGTTTTTTTGTGCAAAATACTGTGCATTTGCACAATTGAAAAGTATTTTGCACAGTCTGAAAGTATTTTGCACAAACTTTGCACAACCTCCCAGTCCAGAACAATTGACCGTCTAACGACCTTTGTCCACGAAGTCACACCTCTTTGGTTTTGTGACCCAAAAATTTCTTGGCACGTCTGCTGTTGGCAAAATTACAATGAATTTTCAAAAAATTTCCAAGTTTTTTTACCCTGTATATATCTGTTTATGTGTTTATGTTATGCATGTACCCAACATACGCATATAATATTGTTTTGTTAGGTATCTGCATATTATGTATGTGTTCATTATACATGAATGAATCACTCACACAGAACTTAACCAAATTTTTTTTTAAATCACACTTTTTTAAATCACACACACGGCACACCCCTCCCCGAAAAATTTCTGCCGACTCAAATTTTACACAAGGATCCCCCCTTTGGTTTTTATGGTCCGGCCGAAAAATTTTTCTGATGCGTCTCCAATTGACCAAATTTGGCCTAAAAATCAAAAATTTGCCTCAATTTTTTCCTGGTGGATGCCGCCCCAGGCCCCTACGACTCTGTGGCTTACTATTCCTTGTTATTATCTCTCGTCAACAGTGATGTGGATCGGATCGCCGGATCGGATCGCCGATCCGCGGGTCGGATCGGATCGGATCGGATCGCTGAACTGGCCGGATCAGATCGCCGGATCGGATCGGCTTTAAAATTTCGGATCGGCGATCCGGATCGGTAGTATAAATTTTGAGTCTCGACCACAAAATTTTGTAATTTGCCAAAAATTTTGCGTAATTTCAAAAACTTTTCGAGCCATCAATCAAACGCATAAGTATAACTACTACTCAAATTATCAAAATATCGGTTTTATATTAGCGAAAGCGTACAGTGTATGCATAGACCGTATGCAAATGGAGGCGAGGTTTCTCCTCATTGAAGTTGCGTGAAGACGTGTACTAGTGATGTGAAATGCTTAGAAATATATATATCTTAATTTTCGCCTACAAAAACGATCTTTCAACATTCTTTTCGTTAACACAAGAGTTGGGAATAGACGCGGAGCAATACTTTCTGCCCGCGACCCAACCCAGCCCGCGGTTTGACACTTGTGGGTAACCCACGATCCATCCCGCGGCGTCAAAGTTGACCACGACCAACTTTAACCCACCATTTTAAGATACCGTACCTAATGATCGATTGTTTTAGCAGATACCCCTGTGGCCTGTACAATTTGCACAGTGTATATACAGCTGTACATTGTTCACATTGCTATCTACTTTAACCGAATGGTAACCAAATTTATGTACCCAGGTTGGATTGAACGTGAAAAAATTTCAGAATTTGACAAAATGCAGCGACCCGCGCAGCCTGAAGTGGGTGTGTATACCCTAGGGTTGACCCACGGCTCAAATTATCCGATCCAACCCAACCCAACCCGTGGGTATCCACGACCTGCGGTAGTGACCCAAAATTGTCAAGACATTTCCATTCCAATTAATCAAAATTTTTGGTCGTGGGATTGGCTAAGTTGCTCTCATTACAAAAATTCCTCTTATCATTTATATACAAACTTATTAAATTTTCAAAGCAATATACTCATTATAATAAATCATACTTGACAATCATAATAATATTTCTACAAAAGATTTTTTAGCTTTCATCAAGGTTACGTAATGTTTAATCGGATCGGATCGGCGGATCGGATCGGATCGACCGATCCGGGCCTGGATCGGATCGGATCGGATCGACAATCAAGCATCCGGATCGGATCGGCATCAAAATTTCGGACCGATCCGATCCGATCTACATCACTACTCGTCAAAGCCTGTGCATGTATACATGAGTACATTATGCTGCATTTCATGTCTACACCAGTATATTACGCCGTATGTCAAAAAAAATACGTCTCGAGTTGACCAAATTCGGCCTAGAAATTGAAAAAATCTCCATTTTCTGCTGGGCACACCAGTCACCACTGTGATCGGCCGCGTAAACCGCCGGCCGGCGGACCCGGGCCGGAGTAGAAGTCTGGCCGGCTAGACCAAGCAAATTCATCCAAATCCAAAGTGCAATTTCGGCATAACTTAGCCTGCCGGACTGTTATGCCAGCCTACTTTGGTCGAATGTAGCCGGCCGGCCGGTGTTTTTGACCGGCCGGCCAGCCGATCTTGTCCGGCTGGCTGTCCGGCTTTTTCCAGTGGCTTTCCCGGCTTTTTACAACAGTGGCCATTTTCTAAGCGACAGTCTACACAGAGTAGACAGGTGGCATAGAGAGAATGTTGACTTGTGGTGACTGACGAGGGCGTACCCAACGGAGGGGAGTCCCCACCCCCAAAATTTCCCCCTGGTTTTGTAAACAATTCTTCCCCCTTTGGTTTTTATGGTCCGGCCGGAGAAAATTTTCCAATATATACGTCTTCAATTGACCAAATGTGGCCTAAAAATCAAAACTTTCCTCCAATTTTTTGGGGGCAGCCGCCCCCAGTGACCAGACCCCCGCGACCTTGTGGCTTACTATTTCTAGTTGTTACATCAAAGACATGAAAGCCTATGCAAGTATGTACATTACGCTGCATTTGCATGTCTAAACAAGTATATTATGCTACATTTATATACTTGTGTAAGAATTTTTTCTTTTAAATTTTGTCGGAAAAAATTTCTGATACGTCTCCAGTTGACCAAATTCGGTCTAAAAATTGAAAAAATAGCCAATTTTTTTCCGGGGGCTTCGACCCCCAGACCCCCGCCAAAGCGTACGTGTGTAAGGCACCTTGGTGAGACTCACCCTCCCCCGCGTCAACTCATTTTTGATCTCTCCTCCGAAAAATGACGCTATTTTTTATCTTTTTTGACCAAAAACTCTGATTTCGACAATTTTTGGCGAAAATTTGGGTAAAAATTACTTAAATTTCACCAAAAATGCTGTATTTTTCAAATTTTGGCCAAAAATTTACTCCCGACGGGACCCTCCTTTTCCCCTGGCGGGACCCCCCCTCCCTCCCCCGGCACCGAATTTTGGGGGGGTTTTCCCCCCATCCCACCCCAACTACATGTATGGTCAAAATGACACTTTTTGGAGAAAATTTTGCAAAATATAGGGTATTTTTGGTCGATCAAGGGGGGAAGGGTCCTCAAAATTTTGACCCCGTTATATACATGTTTGCCCAACAGTGAGTTTGTTTTAACTAAATAACCAAAATTACATTTTGTGATGTGAACTACTGCGCCAGAAGGTGTAAAAATCTAAATATACTGGGGGCTGCAGCTGCTGCCTCCAGACCCCTGAAAATACCCAGCCCCCTTTTGCGCATACATGTATGAAGGAGGAGATGGGGGGGACCCCCCCCCAAATTCAGGATCCGGGGGGGAGGGTCCCCAAAATTTTGAAAAAATGCCACTTTTTGGCGAAATTTTTAGAAAATTTTGCAAAATATAGGGTATTTTTGGTCGATCTGGGGGGGAGGGTCCCCCCAAAATTTTGCCCCGTTACATGTATGGCTTTTGCGACAGTATTTTTATGTCGCAAAACAAATTGGCCGGGTGCGAGTGCAATCCACATTTCCCTAAATTGCGCGTTTTTTGCTCCCATACACGCATATTTCTATGTCCTGGTTGTCGCAAGTCCACAACCACGTTGGTAATAAAAAGATATGTAAAAGGCTCAGTCAAATTTTGAAATTGCGCAATGCTGACTTTGGGCTTGTGCAATTTTTTAACCTTATTTCAGGCTTATTTGGCTAAACTTTGGTATTAAAAGTTTGCACACTACAAAAGTAAAATGCACAGTCAAAAAGTATTTTGCACAAATTTTGCACACCTTTCGAAAACGAAAAAAACCCTGGTTTAGTCGGACTTAGCTGAGCCCGTTGATGCGCTTAAATCCATTAAATCCGGCATTTTAGGAATTGGATTTTAATTAAATCCGACTATTTTTAATCTGACTTAAATTAAGTCCGATCCAATTCCTAAAATACAAGATTTAAACTGTTCTTAATGCTTCCGTTTTGCTTCGAAGCGTCATTACGCAAATCGGCCAATCAAAATATGGCTGATATTACATGTGATACCATAAACAGCCAATTATAAACAAACTAGCCTACTAGTGAAAGAATTGCGTGGGTTTGTGGTGCGTTATTAATTCCATCGTAATTTCTGATTTTTCAACATATTTGCGTAAAAAATTTTGTTTTTTTTTTTTTTTGTTTTTTTTGGTTGTTGGGGGGGGTTTTTTTGGTTTGTGGGGTCGTCCCGGCGTCTGTGTTGTGCGGTTTGCGTTGGGCTTGTTCAATTGTTGTATTCAGCTCAGCATTCAACTCAACTGCACTGAAAGTTTTCATTTCAATGCTCCGATTCTAATGCCCTGGCAGTCTAGTGGTTAAGTTTTTTGCTTCCCACCTTAGTGATCACAGTTCGAATCCCAGTTTAGAAATTTTGAAATTTCTTTTTGTTTGCCTGCAAACAGGATTGATAACCTTTTTAAGATACTTTAAACGAAATGCAAAGCGAAACTAGAAGGCGAGTGAATGGCGAGTGAAATTGTATTGGACAAACATTATGGCACGTGTCACTTCGAATAAGCACGTGTTTTGTCATTGACCAATGAAATTTAAGCTGCTATTGTAATCTGCTGTGACTGGTGAACTGGACCCCCCCCCCCAAAAAAAAATTGAGGGGCCGGGAGAGGGTCCCCAAAATTTAGTAAAAATGGCAGTTTTTTGGAAAAATTTTACAAAATTTCGTAAACCCGTTACATGTATGGTTGCTGCATATGTGAACGCAGATGGGAGCATGTGCATTTCTGCATGTGTGTATAATGACCACATGAAACACGCAAACGGTAAGCATTATTGGTTTTTCAGCGGGAGTTTGAACGCAACTAAAATTGACAAAATCGTATAATAAAATGACGTTTCGAAAAGCCTTATGCAGTTAAAAAGCCCAATTTATGCGCTTTCATTTGACATATAGATCGTCCAAATCTGTTAAGGCAGTCTAAAATTATAAGCAATTAAATGATACGCACCCTGCTTTTTAATCCATTAAATCCGGGTAACGTTACGCGGATTTAAAATCCTACAATTCGCATGTAGTTTTAAATCCGAATATTAAACGGATTTAAATAAATCCATTTTTGGAATTGGATTTTTGCTCAACGGACTCAATTAAGTCCAGCAGCATGTTTAATCCGAAAAGTATTTTAGAAATTGAAACGGATTAAAAAGTTAAATCCGGTGGTATTTTAGGAATTGAATTGGACTAAAATAAGTCCGTTTAGTCCGTCTGAAACTTTGAATCCGATAAATCCGAAATCCAATTCCTAAATTCCGGATTTAATTAAGTGTAATCCGTTAAGTCCATTTTAGGAATTGGCCCTTAGTTATTGTAGTGGCATGACTTCTGCGACTACTTGCTGTACTCTTGAGTCTTGATAGTCAAAATCTATTCTTTTCGTGAACGAAATCACATGTTTTGTTTTCTCAAAATGGTGCAACTATTTTTGTCAGACGTTTTTTAATCTTGTATGAGGAGGGGATGGGGGACCGCCCCTTCCAATACCGAGCTTCTAGTGGGAAGGTCCCAAAAACGTTACAGTAAATTTTGCAAAACTTTGGGTATTTTTGGTCGATCTGGGGGACGGGGGGGTACCGAAAATTTGGCAGGAAAGGCTCCGCCGAAATTCTGACCCCGTGAGCCGCTACATGAATAGTTTCTACGCAAATTTCAAAAATGTTCCATGCCAAATAAGGCATTTTTCGGCATGAAGAGTGGTGAGATAACTTCCAAAAAATTTACTAATAACTAAAAGAAAGACGTTGTGTGCGAATAATAACAAAAAAAGAACACCTTCGACAAAAAAATCAGTCTCAGAAAATTGTACCAATCAACAGACAGACAGTGAGTTCTGACCGGGGCGATACTTATAATTTCATCATTGACTAAACTCTGCTTCCAACAGAAACGCTTATAACATATCAGTGAAACATCTTGCCGACAGGTTTCGTTCATAAACGTTAGATTTTGATTTGGCTTGCGAACAACTTTGACTGACGCGCTTCATGTGCAATAATAATATATTATAGCTTTAGGGAATCCCACTCAATTTACAACCTCTCTAATCAGCCTCTCAACAAGCCCAATCTGCGGCAAAATTGTCAGTAAGTATAAAGCATACACTTCCAAGTACATTGGGTCAGTTAAAATACACTTTACCTAATTACGTTTTAAAAAGCTTATATTTTTGCAGCCACGAAAACTGCAAAATCTCAGTCAAAAGGTTAAATCACTGTACCCTGCAGCCATATTTACTAAAGAAATTTTAGTTTCAACTTGGTCTGTTTTTGCATTACTTCTGAAACAGGTGATAAAGTTTTACTTGATGTAAAAGCATAAAAATTCAGGAATCTGTGTGGTTGAGTGGTTAGTGTGTTATGTTTTCAACCATGACGTGTCTGTTTCGATTCCTAGTGCACCATTCTTTTGTTTGACTTTTGCATTTTCGCCTACCGCTGAACATGTAATGTAAGAAGACGAGTTAATGAAAATACAAGGCATTTGTTGGTGACAGATGCAAAGCTAACGATCAAGACGTGAAAAACACACCCCGCACACAAACACTTTAACGCTAGCACTGTGTTACGATTCCAAAATCAAAATTAAAGACCTGTTGGGCTGTGGCCCAACAGGAAAAATCTGTGTTCATTAATTTATAGCCAGTATACAACATTATAAAATAATGCCAGCAACCGTTTCACTTCTTTTCATTTTTTGTTTCATTTTTTGACATTTTGCCTTCTATTTCTGGTTTGCAAACACATATAGAAAATTCCGATAATACGATATGCGCATACATGTGGGCTACTATTAAGCCTATTAAGTTTCAGCCTGATTGGTTTAATGTAGTTTGTGCTAGAACTGTCCAACTAAGTGCTACTTTTAGGCTTCCTTTGCCTATGTAAATACACTGACAAACGGACTGAACCAAAAGGCACCTTCAAGCTTAATTGTTCGTATCTGAGGTTGGGGTGCCTTGGGGGAGTAATATGTGAAAATAAGCAAAATTGGATAACTTTGATTTTTGACTTGGGTACAACTTAATTGGGTACCCCTTAATCTACAACTGAACGCTTCAGTCTGCCAAAATTTACACCATAACACCTAAGAGTTGACAACAAAACAGCACCTAAAAGTTTACACAAAAAATAGACATAAACATCACTATCACGAAAATTCATATAAATTCTCACTTATCAAAATCAGCTCTGATTTTGCTCAAAGATTGCTCCAGAGGTTCAAAAAGTCCACCAAACGGCGGATCCACTACAACCAACAGTTTCGATGATTGACTGACAAATTTTTCATACAATCGTTTGGCAATTTTGCTAAAGAAATGATGAACGAACATGTTGTAACGAGCAAAGAGTCGAGGGCTCCAGAAATTGGCCTAAAATTGGGCAAAAAAATAGCATCAAATTCCTACAACTATAAAAAAATAAGAGATATAAAATAAAATATGAAAAATAAATAAACACTAACGGTGGATTTCACAAAGGTGGTTTTACTAAGCCATGGTTTTACGTACGTTTTGTTTGATAGTAAAATTACATGTAAGTAAATCAATTATAAGTGAATCAAGAATTTTTTAGACAAATTAATTACGAATTTTACTGAACAAAAAGCCTGTAGCTCTATTAGATAAAAATGAAAAGACATTGCTATTGCTATTTTCGGATTTTTGTTACAAACTCACATATCGATAATCTAAGTCCAACAGAAAAGATCGAATGTTGTGTTTCTTTCGGCCAGCGATAATCTGCTCGTGTAATCTGCAAATAAAAACATAACGCATCTTGATTAAAAAAACTTAAGTCAAAGTTTCATCATGTTTCGAAGTTTTAATACAGGTTGAAGCTAGCAATTTCTGATTCTGACAAAATGACTTGAACAGAAAGCGTGAAAATACAATGTCCAAAACTTCTGTGATCTGTTATCACTTTGAAATAGAAATTTCTCTAAGTGTTTCATTAATTTTGCTGAAATCTGGTTAAAAAGTCCCTCGCAAATAATTTCGAATGTTTTGACAAGACTATTATATAATAATTAAACTAATAATCAGCTCTTAAGTATCACTTTCTTATCAGCTTATTGTAAATGCAATCAGTGGCCTTTATAGTAGCACAATTCTTCAAGAGAGCCGATCTGTCATTACACGGCATTAGTACTAATTGAAATTTCTACCAAAAAGTTTGCGTCTAAAAATATAGACGGTAAAACTCTGCTATAATCTGAAAAAAACTGAAAGCCAAATCTGCTATAATTGTAGAATTTTAACTTTTCAACTAGCAGCAAACCAACGTTAGCACAATGCTTGCATTACCGAGATTTGAGAATGTTCAATTTCGAACATTCATAGTTTAGCCTTTTCTAATTCTAAACACAGACCTGGGCGTCCCAACACAAAGCACAGAATCGAATCCAAGACTTTCACAAGTGGAAACCAAAAATTCAACGGTCGGTCGGTTGAAGTAAAATTGCTGAAAACAAACTTATTGATTGTATCTGCATACTACGTCTTGGCATAAATGACACTGATATTAATTATTAATATTGGCTGTATTATCTACATATTACTTCAAGAACCGATTTAATAACTAGCGCTTAATCTTAAATTACTAACTCATATAACAGTCCCATTCATTACTGAACTCCTACTGAAACAAAAAATTATGAGAAAAAGTAGATAAAAGATGGCATTTTCTAAAATTTTTGAAAAATCTAGGAAATTTTGGTAGATCAATTATTGGGGGTCCCAGAAATTTGGCCAAAAAAACCCTCACCAACTGTGGATCACATTAGACAAAATCATGGACAATTGGACAACAGTACAGCCTTTATCAGACGCTTGCTTTGATAATTACACAAAAAAATTCGCTAAAACCAAAAAACTCACAGCTTCTTTTTCGCTAACAGCCACCGGCTTAAGAAACTGTGACGGTCGTTTGAGGGATTTCTTCAAGAGTCCGTGAATAATATCATGTTTTTTGTGCTTGGAAAAGTCAGTGGGCAACAGCAGACGTTCGCAGGTGATACAGTAACTACGATCACGAGGCGCTAGCTGGCGCACTTTCAGCAGACTGAAACAAGAAGTGCCAGAATGTACAGCATATAATGCTCGGCCACAGTTAGTTAGAGGTTCATTCTGTGAAAACCCTTGTGGTGACTGAATCTCTAAGCACAGGAGTCTGACAGCAGTGCGACCTCACGTCAGCAATTATCCACGTTTACGTAGGTATACGTTCCTTATGTCTATAGCTGCATACGACCGTTGGCTGACGTCAGAGAAGTAGCCCGACAAACTATTCGTTTAGTGAATTCAAAGAATTTGAAAAAAATATTAACGAGAAACAATGCAGACTGTTACGAAGATTTCCTATCATACATATTATGCATGTCAATGTAATCCGGTGACGCTAATATTATGAATGAGTACCCATAGTTGTCCGCTCAACGTATGGGCTTACTTACAATTATTGTTGTCGTATTCACACAGTCGAATTTAGTATTGACACTTAAATTTACAGTTTGATTTTGACATAGCAATGCATGGGTAGGGAAACAGGGATATAGTTACTCTTACAGTGTGTCTTTTGTTCTGCAAAAAACGGTGTAAACTGAAACTACGATACTGATTCTAAGATATAATAATAAAGAAACTTGATTAAAATCTATTCATTCTAGCGTAAGGCCCACGCGAAACTTACTGTTTAAACAGATCCATATGTTTGGGCAGATTTCCTTTCAGTTGACTTTTTCTGACTTTCGTTGAATCGTCAGCATTCTGATAAAACGAGCAATGTTTACGGTCACGATACGCCGAGCAGGCAAAAAATCTCACAACACTGCCCGATGGATATCGTTCAAACAGCAGGCAGGGGCCTGAAAATTAAAAAAAAATATTCTACAAAAAACTCATTTAACTTGCAAAATTAATTTAAAATCGACTTTCAACAATTTTTTTGCGTGTTATTTTATTTGCCACAGGTTGGGCATCGAACTGCTGTAATGATTTTCACAATACTATACTTAACGCCAGGACAAAAAACATTGATAAGCACCAAAAAATACTTTGTGGAAAACGCTAAAAACGCTGACTTGGCTGAAAGAAAAAATATCTATCGTCCAAGCTTACCATGCTGGCAATTTGGCACGTCTAAATTGTGATCCAAAATCACTTCGATACCGCCCTGATTCCGATCCCGCATTCTGCACTAAAACTGAAATACAAGACAGTCGGCTCAGTACAGCTGGTCAGATCGAAATAGCGGAGGAAATCTGGGACTAAAGTCTGACAAAATATGTAGATGCTCCCCGTGAGAAAACGAAACATGTGATTTCGTTCGAAAAGAATAGATAGTAACTATCACGAGTACAGCAAGTAGTCGTAGAAAAGTAGTAGTAAGCGTCGTGAGGGTAGGGAAGAACTCAGTCCTAATCGCCATTAATCAATGGTCAAATCTTATGGCAATGAAAACCGCTTGGGCGTGTGACAGGGAAAAATGACAACCATCCATTCGATTTTCTCTAACACCAAGCTGTCCGTTAGCACAACTAAATAGCTAATAACATATTTATCGACTTAAAAACCCTTATTGCGTGTTAAAAATGCTTTTCACAAGCATTCACAATAACGATTCTTTAGATAGATCAGTTCTTATGATATGAACTCGTTAGTAATTAGATATCTTAAACTCCCTGATCGCTGGCAAGCTAACCAGCTTAACCACGCTTTGTTGCCATTGAGCCAAATACTGCAAAATAATTTCACAAACTACAAAAAACTTATCCACAAATTGCACACATTAGACCAGCACCAATATTTTACTGCTCAAAACAAGGCACCATGGTTGAAAAATTCGTTGAAAAAACAGTGAACAAACCACAACCTGAAAAACACTTAATATATAAAAACATGATATAGAATATTATAAATAACAAATATAAAAATATGATTCCAAACATGTCATAATATGAGCTTATTAATTAAAACCATATTACCGCGACCCAAGACTTGAACTTATTACGCGGCCTCAGAGATTTGTGCCGCGTTTTATGTTCGAAGAGTATCCTCAGCATTGCAAGCATGTCACAACGAAATTTATCAAAAACAAGTTTAACCATATTAGCAAAACGTGCTTATTTTGTTATTAATCGTGTGAAAAAAGGCAAAAAAATAACTAATCGAAAAAATTCTTTCACTATTTAACTATAATCGTTACTACTAATGTAATCGTTAACTTCATATGCATAATTTGCACACAAAAACCGTGATTATTCCTTTCACTTCCGTTATAACAAATTAGAACGGGCTAAAACTTTAGCGCATATTATTTTGCTATAATCTTTTTTGCGTTCTATGAGCCTTTTACAAAATTCCATTAAGCACACTAAAAAAGAAAAAAGTCTAGCAAAGTAAATCCAAATTTAATGTAGTATATTATAACACCAATTTTGGATGAAGGCTCTGTAACCAATAAATTATTGACAAATAAACTTAACCTCGCCTCTCATTGTCAAAAATGACAAAATTTGCTTTATATAATATATCACAGTGCGCACAGTATTTATGCAATAGAAAATATCAGTTCAAAAACACCGAGATACAAAAACAATTGAACTGTAACAAAAATAAATACGTAAAAAAACATTATCAAAAATATTATACTGATTTACAGCTGCTTTTGTTTACAGAAAAATATATCCCAGTCATGTTCAAATTATACTTCTAAAATCCAAACCATAATTTCCTTATTGATCATAGAAACTTCTATAAATCATTACAGAACCCTTGACACTTCATATTTACAAAATAGTTCAAAACACTGAAACGTGTGACGTTCCATCAAAATCCACGAACTTGGTTCGAAAAATGGAAAAAGTAAAAAATAAACAAAATACCTCACATTCAGAGTTGAAAAAGTGCCGATCACATTTCTAAACAATTGTGTATATATACTGTGTAACAACTGTGTAAACATTACAATAGTTATTACATGATTAACCCAATGAGATTAGCCAAAAATGCTTTTTATATTATGCAAGCGAAATTAATTGATAATTTTTGTCAAACTCGTCAAGTAGAGCTAAACTTAATCGTTTAATCGCCTATACACCGCCATTATACTCATTGATTAAACAAATAATTAACTATTTAAAAGACTCATTGCATCATTATCAACCTTAATAGCTTCTGGCATAAAATCATCCCAACCAGCTTCTGGCATAGTATATCACATGGAAATCTTGTTCGCATTTGCATCCAAAAATTCTTCTCTCTCAAATTTGCCATTAACCGAATCAGCATTATTTGTACTGCCGTAAATAGACTTGTCAAGGCGGGTTGTGTAGAGCAGCCAGAGAGGTATGGACATGAGGACACTGCATAGACCATAGCACAAGTACGGGCCTCCGGTCCAGAAGACTGAAACATAAAAAACTATTGGTATTAAAAAATACAGCAAAGATGATAATAATGAGCAACAGTAAATGCAAATTAAAACATAGTAGGTACATGATAGTAGTGATGTGTACAGAAAAGCAATACATGGACTAGTCATTTCGCAAAGGGATACGCACACACATTAACACGCAGACTTCAGGACTGACGACTCAACTACGTGTGTAAAATCAAGTTTGGGAGAAGCTTCAGATCTAACTTAAATTTAACAGCTCACTGATTTCAACTTGCTTTAACTCATAACTTGTTTAGTCCGACATTCAAACTTAAACTTGTAACCACAAGAATTAGTCAAAAAATACAATATCATCTGCAAAAGGAATGTGGCCCAAATCGATTAAGACCGTATACCTGTAACTCACAAAGTTTTCAATAACCTCGGGCTCAAAACGCAAAATTCAAAACTTGGCACATCCTTTCTTCTCGTGGCTGCATTTTAAATATACTAGTTTCGTTGATTCATACAAATAATTTATTAAGTCACATAATTGGCATAAATACCCTTTCTCTTACCACAAGAGGCAATGATTGGACCCAATGCACGCGCCAGTGCACCCAGAGAGCGAAATATGCCCAAAAGAGCACCCTTGTCTTTGGAGGATCCTTAAACAAAATAATAATTATTTTTACTTCCTAATTTTTAATTTTTATAGACAATAAAAAACAGCTTGTTTTCCATAAAAAGTTAGTCACGGGTTTGATTAAAGGTTCGTCACAAATTCTGCTGACAGCATAATGTGTTTACCAACGATTGGCAACCATTTAGGCAACTTTGTAAGACGTAAACTCTAGTCAAGCAATTTACCCTAACCTACCGAATACAGATCTGACCGGCAATTCGTGTTGTATTACTTTCCTTAACAGTGAGAGGTACTCAACAGCTTACCATGTGAAGAAACAAGAGCTGTCAAAATGGGAACGACACTGGCGGAGGCTGAAAACAGAAGCAACTAGTCTAGTGGCTACAATGGGTTGCCAACGTAGGCAGAAAACCTTTAATTCTAGGCAGAGGACCGTCTAATCTAAGCAGAGGACCCTCTAATCTAGGCAGTGGACCCTCTATTAGTGTTCAGGAGCTCAAATTACCCCAAGAAACATCAAAATCTCAATTTCACGGGGCATGGCACCATAGGGGTGGGCTTGTGGGGATTCACGAGGGCTCTAGACAAAAACGGATCTCGGATTCGTGTTCAGAAGCTTTAATTAACCCCAGGAACATCAAAATCTCAATTTCGAAAATTTGAAAAGCACCATTTTTGGCATGCCGCTAGCCTTACGCCCCCAGACGTGAAAAATCAATCAATGGATACAATAATATGCGCACTACGTTTAATGGCATAATATACTACTATGGTTTAAAAATTTGTGTATATGCAAGCAACAAACAGTCTCCTGAACAAAAAATGGAGTAAAAAAGTTGAAAATTCCTTACCAATACTGTACAAAATAAGTCCGGCATAAAACCAGATTCGGTATTGAGCCAAACTGATGCATATAAAGCCGGGCATGATTAAGATCAATCCCTGAAATAGAAAAATCAACAAAAAATCTCAAGATATTTCCCAGTGTCATTCCAACATTACATAAAATATTAGTATCCACTTCGAGTTCACAAAACAGAAGGTAAATAATCCAGAATATTGTACTATAGAATACGATTGACTGGGCCTGATTATGACCATAAAATTTAACACAATGAAAATAAAACAGATAAATTTATAAAATAAAATATTAGCTTACGACATGAGTTTATAATGAAAAAAATGAATGAATGAATGAGTCATGTCAACAATAATCACCCTAACACTAACTCCTAACATCACATATAGTATAATACTAGCCCGAGCTGACAGTTATCAATCAAATCGAATAATCGGTTAGTCTAAACTTGATGTCAGACTTTTGTTTCAACTCAGCTTCAGCTTATAATACTTTCACATAATACTTAATACTATATTCTACAAATTTCGCCATGCCTTCGGTTTTGTAATTCTTTATCGACAGGCCTTCGGGCTCGGAATCTGCTTCGGACAATTCTCATGACAGCTCTGGAACAATTTATCAAACGTACGCGTAAGCGTAAAGCTCATTTTGGTTGATCATAGATTTATAGGTTACTTCTCTTTTAATCAGAATATTAACTTACAACAATTGCCATTTGCAGCTGCTTCCCACTTTGAAGACGGCGCACGAAACCTCCTAAAAATAAACCATAAATCTTAAAATTACTGCGAACACGATTAGCAAACCACGTTATACTTTTTAAACAAAACTGACCCATTTGCAGAGGTTCATTTTTTAGGGTAAAACTGATAAAAAAGGGCCAAGCACAAATATACATTCGCAGCTAACCCAGTTCCTATTTAGCGTTCTGATCATCAACTGCACTAGCGCTAATTTCATTGGTGCAACTCACATAAATCATTTTTTTAAATAAGCTCGAGCTAAACTGGATTAAAGCGGGTTCGGCCGCTAAAAAAATAAAATTTTAATTGATCAATGGTCAATATACCACTTCACGCATAGAATCACAGCAAAATATTCGGTCTTATCTAAAAGTGGATTTATCGGATTAGATTTAATCTAATTTCGTCATTTATTTCGTTCAGCGTCAGGTAAACGTAATTTACTGAAACTCTGCACACTCTACCTAAGATAATTCATGTGGGGAAAATTTTCCGCCGGCTAAATTTTGTGCTGCGTTATTAGAAAAAAAATTAAATCTAATCCTTCATATCCAATTTTTTTAAATCTAATCCTTTAAATTCAATTTTCGATAAGGCCCAACTAACCTTGAACAAGCATCATTAGCAAACCAACAATGAAAAACATTCGACCCTGTTGCATGCTAAAAAACAAAATGTCCAAACCAGTATATTATTATTAGAAAATAACGAAATACAATAAATCCATCGAACAAACACAATTCTATTACTGTGTTCTTGTAAAGGAGCATTATAGTTAGCTAGACATCGCACTGTAATAATCGAGACAATTAATAAATAGCTTGCAATACTTTGTAGATACACTCAGCCATTACACGCGCTGGTACATGCAGCCATTACAATAATGCAAAATTTGCAAAATAGCAAATCATTAATCAACAGATTAGATCGTCATCAATCAACAGATAAGCTATTATAGTAATAAGTAATACTATAACTTTGGACTGCTCACTGAGTCAATAAAGCGCGCACTCTGGAAAAACATCTTTCTACACAAACCAAAACAATGAAAACATCCTTGGCAGGTATATAAACTATTTACCTGTCATAGCCAAGCACAATGTGAGTGAGGAATGTAAGAGTAAATTCCACGCCAGAAAACAGTAATAAGTACAGAAAATATATCACTCCCAGCCTTTGAACAGTCCGCAGTCCTGAAATGAAAAAAATATCATTTAAAACCTTAAAATGGTCTACATTCGATATGACAGTCATAAAATGTGCTTAGTAGGCAAGTTAATGTTAAAAAACGATTAGTCATCCTTTGTACTAAACTCCCTCCCCCCATACACAGCCAAACTGTTTTACATGGCCTAAAATATAAAAGCTAGAGTAAATAAACTAAAATCCTAAGTTATCAATTTCAAAAAAACAAAGTCCTTCCTTCCTATATCAGATTCAATGAATTCAAATAGCGAGTGCAAAATATAAAAAAAAACACTCACTGTCCGCTTCAATTGTGTGTTTCAGAGCCGAAAAGCTGAATAAATCTTTCGGGTTAACGTAGTTCCAAACTTGGCTTAATGTTTCCAAAGTAAACTGTCTCTGAAAACAGCATAATTAATGACTAGACAAAAAATTTAATAATACAATAAAAGTAAAATTAGAACAACGGTAAAAACAGAGATACAGTAATTAATCTTTTGACAAAGACAAGTTGAATTGTAATTAACAACGCAAGATGAAGGCAAGGTGGGATAAAATGTTTAACCTACATAATTATACATACCGTAGAGTGTGGACATAACAGAAAAAACAAATGTAATGTGTCATAAAGCTGTGAATATATTATAATATACACATTTATAACCACTGTCTGTAATTTCTCTTTACATTTAAATTTCGATCATCAACAAAAAAATTAAAAGGCACATACTCGTTTTTCTTGTGGCAAGGTTTCGGGTAACAAAAATACAATGAACAAGGCTTCCAGCACTGTCATAAGGCAGGCAAAATAAGCTGGTGTGACGTAAAAATTGCCAGAAGCTGAGCTGCGAGCCTGCATGGCAAAATACGCTCCAAACATTGGTCCAATCAAAAAGCCAAGTGAAAAGCTCAGGCCAATTACCACCTAGAATGAGAAGAACTTTAAACCTTCAATTTTAAAACAGACATTAAAACCAAAATAATTAAAATGGCAATTCTCAGTCATCAATCTAAACAAGCTATACAATATTTCAGAAAAACAATTTTTGTATTATGGCAGTAAATTCCAACACAAGCAAAGTTCATATTATATACATGCCTTGAAATACCAAAAAATATAATGGCATATTATAATATATTATAATATATCCATCAAAGTACGTGAACATATTATTATGTCTCCACATTTAAGGTTTTACACAGCTTAAACTAAAACTCACCATTCCCTTTCCTCTGTGTGACGGCGGGAGTATATCCGCCACCAGGGCAGTGGCCACAGAGATGCTAGTTTTGCTCAGACCACCCACAAAGCGAGACAGCACGAAGAGTTCGAACGTAGACGCCTTGGCCCAGAGCAGGTACGAGCACAGACTCCCACACTGAAATATTAATCACAAACTAATTTATCACAGCAGTTGACACAAAAGATTCCAACGATATGTTTTTGAAGCCCATATTCCAATCAATTTTGAACTTGCAGCAAAGGCATGATATTTATATCTAAAAGTAAAAAACCCAGCTATATATATTCTATTGGTTTTTTTAATAACCTAAACTTCTTAAATTAAGGCTAGCTACCAGTTACAACGTTGGCTTACAAAACATTAATTCAAATTAGCTGGAGCAGCTAGTCATAACTTGCACATTTTGAAATTTGAATTGAATAATAAAAATAATTTGACCAATTTTTATCTCGTTTTATAAAACGACAGTCACTTTGATACCACTCTAGTCTACTAGCCATTTTAAAAAAACTTCACAAAAATCTAATATAGCCGATCGGCGACATCGTTAATATATACCACCTTCGGAACAAGCACAAAACTTTTTACCAAAACAGACAAAACTGGACAGAAACAAACTTAAACCCGATAATTCACACGTCTTACCACAGAGAATAACAGTAACGGCTTTCTGCCGCACACATCTGAGACCGCGCCCAGTAAAGGGGACGAAATAAATTGCAACAATGAAAACAGCGAGCCCAGCAAACCTGCAAAATTTCGACTATGGTAAGCAAAAATGAATCGTTTGAGTATCTTCACGCTATTTTCAAAATTCCAAATATACATGTTAAAAGGTTCGATTACCTATATGCTATATATATATACTATTTTAACTCTGTAACGTATTATATCCGATGCATAGGGGGAACATCGAGGACACGTGGTCCCAGTCTAAGGAAAAGTGCCGGATTTTTCGAAATTTTAAGGGGGTTTGTCTCGAAGTTTGAGTGACTTGAACGCACAAAAACACAATTTTGCCTGAAAAGGGGAGATTGTTTTCCAAAATTTCGACATTTTTCGCTTTTTGTTCATTTCTGAAGCAATTTACAGTGATCTGGGGCAAATTTTGGGTTCTCGGGCACCTTTTGTTCAGCACCACGAAGAAGAGCTTGTCTCAATGGGTCAAATCTCAGCGGGGACCTATCACTGGTTCTCAAATCTTGAAGGGTTTGTTCCCTCCCCAGACCCCCCGCCGGGCGCCGTTGATGTACATATGCGGGGCAGTGGGGGGAACTAAAACCGGGGAACACCCCACCCCCCTCAGCCGGGGGTCAGGCATCCCGCCTCGCCGCCTGTTCCAGCACATCTCTGGTCCTACGTGTACGCGACCAAACAAACAAACCTCCAAAATAGACCGAATTAAATCGTGAGATGGCAGGCACTCCAATGAAAGACTGAAACTGAGACGATACTTTGCGAACCCAGTCAAACAAATTACTTCGATCATCTGCCTGTAAAACAAAATAAAAATAAATAGTATAAATTGCACCACAACTATTGTACTTACAAAAAAGGACATCAGTTCTACAGTTTCGTAATTTTTTCCCATTAGTGCATCGCACTAACTATATCATCGCATAAGAACATATTGTACAAACAAATATACATATATAAACTGACGCTCTCTTGCTTTGCCGCATAATAGTCCATAAGTGAAGGAAAAAGTGGTAAAATGCACGTGAAGGCCAATAAATCCAGAAACAGCAAGCCAAAAAGAACGGCCAGCACTTTTTTGGAGCCTGGTCGTACATGCTCTTTGACGTTTGGAGCGGTGCTCATACTATCAGCTGCCTCTGGCGCGGTTAACCCTGAATACAAATCAAGAATATAAAAAGAAATCGTCAGCGGAGGGGAGTTAAAGTGCTGTGTGGATATATATTTAAGAAAAAAACTGAGTTTGCAAACTCGGTCATACACAGGAAAACCGGTTATCCGAATTTTCTTTAAATCACCGTCTTAAACTTCGGAGGTATTTCGGAGGTTATTAGGAGCTTTTTATACATATTTCGTAGCGTTTTCGGACAGTTTAATAGGTTATTTGGTAGCGTAAGACCGAGCCGGGAATTTCGGTGCCGAGCCGAGCCGAGTCGGCCGGCTCGGCATGCCGGGCCGAGCCGGCCGGCTATGGTTAATTTTGGGTTTTATCAAAATTTAATCGTGCGCTCCGGGAATCAATGTTTTAGGGCACAATTTTTTTAAGTGACAAATTTTGACTTATGTCAAGAAGCAAGGAAGGATTAGAGCTTTTATTTGATACTCATGCAGTTGGAGGGGATGGGGGAAGCTCCTTCCTAAATTCAGAGACAGCCGAGGGATTCGGGCCGCCAGTGGTGAAAACGCGAAGAGAATTAAGCCACAGATAGCAAGGGTCTGGGGGCGGGAGCTCCCAGGAAAACAGTATATTAAGGTAGCGCTCAGCAACAAAACTCATGTTCGGCGCTCAGCTCATGCAATAAATAGCAATACCAGTTTAATTGTACATCAAACAGACATCAAAAAAACTTATTTACAATACAGGTTAGCACTTTAATGTGAATTTGTCAAATTTTATGACCATGTCGAATTTCCTATTCACACTAATTTTGTTTTTGACCTAGCTCAGCGAAACTTCAACCAATTTTGACGATTTTGGTATCAATAGAAAGATCTTTCAAAAATCTAGACGTGATTGATCTTCGATTTTTTATTTCTATTTTTGATTTTGCAAAAAATCGATTTTTGAAAAATCAGTTGTCTTTGAGCGACTACAAAAAGTGCTGCGAGCCAAAATTTGAAAATCGAAAAACTTTCACGTCTGCATTTATATTCTTTCTTTCATTGTGCAAGTTTTCAACTCGATCGCAATCGGCAGCTGGGACCCAGGTCCAAAAAAAGTAGTCGATTTCGCTACGCAAAAATGTGAGGTTTGCCCACACGTTTCACTTTTTTAAAAATCAGACCTTTCCTAGGACTGCATATTTCCGTTGAAAAATTAACCAAAAGCCATACTCAATTTTTTAAGAAATTAAATCAAATATTTGACATTTTCGAAGATTTATCAGCTTTTTAGGTTTTTCATTTTTGATTTGCTATTTTCATGGCTGAATATCTCAGCAAAGCTTTAACGTATTCGTATGTTTAATACATCAATTAAAAGCTAAGAAATCACATATTTCAGTGATATGAGTAATCATTTTATAATGAAACAAAAAATTTTATGCTACGGCTACAAATTTGTCAAAAAAATTTTAAAATTTTTTTATCACAATATGCACATTAAATAAAAGCTCTGTTCATTTTGAACAACTTTCCTTCGAGACATTATGGTCAAAAATGTCGCTGAAAGAAATCAAACGCCAAAGTCGGTTCCCCTGAGCGCCACCTTAAGGTGGTAGTAACGAATGTGCAGTGTTTTTCAACAGGCTAGTATTCAAAAAATGAATTAACTTTAGAGCATAATTTTTATATCGTTAGAAAGCGCTACTTTTCTTCTACATTTAAGCAAAGTTTTATTGTACAACTGTGAAGATGATTTGTATGGCACGTGTTAAAACTAGACCAATTTGGCGTTTTTGAGCACTTTCAAATCTGGCCACTTTTTGAAGAGTTTTAACAACAAAAACATACAAAAAATTGCACAAATATTCAAAAGTGAATTATCTAGACCCAAAATGCACGATTTCATAATTTGTCAATTATTAAATGAAATATATGGTTTCAAAGTAAAAACTTTCTATTCACACTCAACTTTCGGGTTCTATATCTGCGCAAAAATATAAGCAATTTAAAAAATTTTAATTTTGGGTCTAGAAAGTTTGCAAAAGTTTATTCATGTTCATTTTTGTGTTTATGCGCTGCGCAAACCAAATTTTCAAAACCAAAAGCATCAAGTTGCCAGAGGGTCACGCCGATAGCCTTTGAGTTGGCATGAAGTTAACCAATAGCGTTTTAAACAAACTCTTGATGGCGGCGCATAGCTTAGAAAATAATGGATGCACAACTTTGATACAAACTGTTTTATCTAAGTCTCATTCCTTAGTACATGCATTCTTGCATTCATACATATATACTTTATATTTTTAGTATATTATATATTTTTTGGTAACTTTCAAAAATCGGCTGATAACATGCTTAGAACGTATTCTAAAAAGATCCGCATCCGCATCCGCATCCGCGTCCGCGGATGTCAAAAAAGTCACATCCGCGACATCCCTAATATTAAGCAAACAAATTGCGTCTAATACACACATATTCTTACACGAAGTGATTCCAATCAAAAAAAATTTGGCTAAGGCGGCCGCCCTCCCCTCCCCCCGCAACAAATCAGAAATAACCATCGTTAATGTATATGTACCAAACACCCCAGGTCACGACCGTGATCAGTCGGTCCCAAGGCCGAAACTAGAGGGTTCCTCTGGGAAGTGTGAGGGTTGCGACGTGGCGACCGTGTAAATATAGCCGACAATTATCCATGGACAAGACAAAGAACATTGCAATCACCAATACTAGGTCCCCACCCGTAAGTGGGCAAACTAGGTACCCACCCGTAAGTGGGCATGCGGCAAATGATATACAAATTGCTTCTTGGAACGTTCGAACGCTTATCCAGAACGGTTCACTGGCCTGTCTCGGTCTTTCACTGAATCGTTTTGACGCTGATATTGCCTGCTTGTCTGAGGTACGCTTTAGCGGCTCAGGAACTGTCCCATTTATTACTATACCCAACGCCCAAAATAACTGCCAGTCGATTCACACGCACGACCTTTACTATTCAGGCGCATCACGAGGCTCAAGTGGGCTGGCTTTTGCCGTCAAGCACCACATTTCAACTGCGGTAATGGACTTCAAACCGGTCTCGGACCGTATAGCCGTCATCCGCATTGCCAGTAAGCCCCGTAATCTGTCAATCATAGCCACTTATTCCCCAACTAATGCAGCAGACGACGCGGATAAAGACTTATTTTATAACTCTCTTGCGAACTGCATCAGTGACGCACAGAACCGGGACATTATTTTGATTGGTGAGGACTTCAATGCTAAAATTGGCGAGGTTGAATCGTGTGAACGAGTCTGTGCTGGGGTTTATACCACCGGTGGAGCTCGTTCGGACAATGGCACGCGGCTGATGAATTTCGCCACAAGCCAAAAATTTTGCATTGCCAACACCTTATTCCGCCGACCTCATCACCGTACATATATACGTATATACGTGGAAATCTCCGAATAACAAAGTGCGCAATCAGATCGATTTTATTCTTGTAGGTGCTAAATGGCGATCGTTTATTTGCAATGTGCGAACACGCTGGCACGATTTGTACCTGAGTTCTGACCATGCATTGCTCGTTGCTCGTTGCCGTTTACGCTTACTGTGCAAGAAATCACTAAAAAGACCACCGCGCCTAGATTGTGCTCGTCTTAAATCTCCTGAAACGATTGTGCGACTCAATAATCGATTACGAGCCACCCCTGACTTGATGCTGCATTCAGTCAATGATCACTGGTGCCTCTTGTCCGCTAGTGTGCAACAAGCAGCAAATGACCTGTCAACATCTGCACATCCAAAACCTAAACATTGGCTCTCCGCTACCACCCTATCACTGATCGACGCGCGAAACGCGAAACTTAGGCGCGGAAAAAGTCGTCGAGAGGTTCGCTGCATGGATTACAACATCCGAGCCCAGTTGCGACTAGACCGTGAGCGCTTCTGGAATAATATAGCTGAAGAGCTCGAACATGCAGCTGCCATGGGGAACACAGCTCAGGTTTTCAGATTTCTGAAACCAGCGAGAGGCTTTGCTGTGAGCGATCTGCTAAAATCATCGACAGGAGAAGCCATAACCAACAAGCGCGACCGCGTCAGCCATTGGCGGCGTCACTTTGACAGTCTCCTGAATCGTCCTTCTCCAACTCAGCCAGTGCCTAATCTTCAATTTGAAGGTTTTCTGAATATTTCTGACTCACCACCATCTTTGACCCAGTTAATTGAGACCATCAATTGTATGAAATCTCGCAAAGCTCCTGGAGCGGACGGTCTACCTATTGACATTTGGAAAGCATTAGATTGTGATTCCATCTCATCACTGCACCACCTAATTTTGAAAATTTGGTGGAGCGAGAGGATACCCACGGCATGGGAATGTGCGACTATACTACCGATGCACAAAAAATGCGACACCACACAATGTTCGAACTACCGGGGAATATCCCTGTTGAATGCGGTTTTCAAACTGGTAGAGCGTCTGATTTTAGACCGACTAAAGCCTTCTAACGACACCGTCTTGCGTGAAAATCAGGCATAATTTCGTCATGGGCGCGGTTGCATTGATCAAGTATTTACGTTACGACGTATTTTTGAACATCGACATGAATATCGCCAACCTACAGTAGTTTGTTTTGTCGACTTTGCGGCTGCGTTTGATTCAGTGTCACGACCGGTCATTTTCGAGATGCTTTCCGCTTTGGGTATTCCAACCAAACTATGCAACCTGATACGTTGTCTGTACCACCGAACATCCTGTCAAGTGCGCGTCTATAACGAGCTGTCATCCGAATTTGACGTAAAATCTGGAGTGCGCCAAGGATCAATCCTGTCACCTGCCCTTTTTAATTATGTCATTGACTGGGTCTTGAGAGCAAGTCTTGATACTTTGACAGTCGGAGGGGTTATTATACAGCCGTCTGGTGTTCGCATAACAGATCTGGCATTTGCTGACGACATCGCGCTGCTTGCGACATGTCAAGGGGACATGCAGACTATGCTTAACTGCCTCTCTAGTACAGCAGCGGCCGTGGGATTAGCCATCAGTGTCCCAAAAACTAAAATCATGAGTTGTTGTTGCCCATCGTCGCCATCCATCGACCTGAATGGTGCCACTATTGACCATGTAGACAAATTCAAGTATTTGGGTTGCGAGATAAATGGGCGTGGAGCATCTACGGAAGAAATTCGATGTCGCATTGCTAAAGCCCAGGGGCCTGTTTCAATAAACTCACAGGCGCACAATTGTGACCAATTTGGCTGCAAAATCAGGTGATTCGTAATGAAATTATACGTGTGTTCATTACGAATCACCCGATTTAGGCCTAACAAATCTCACAATTGTGGGCCTGTGAGTTTATTGAAACGGGGCCCTGGTAGCATTCAAAAAACTGACCTGTAAGCTGTGGAAGCGTCGTGACGTGTCAGTTAGAACTAAAGCGCGAGTTTATGACGCCTGTGCCCGTTCTGTCTTACTGTATGGCTGCGAAACCTGGCAGTTGACAGCGGTCGATTTTAATAAGCTGTCAGTTTTTGAACATCGCTGCTGGCGTAGATGTCTCCACATTAGCTACCTAGACAACGTGCCCAATCAGATAGTGGCACGACGTTTCTGTCACTGTCAGTCTATCAACTCTGTCATTAACTCCCGAAAACTACGCTTGCTGGGACATGTACTGCGCATGAATCAGTCACGCTTCCCAGGGTTAGTCGTATCTATGACCCCACACCCAAATTGGAAGCGACCAGTCGGTGGGGTGCACAAAACATGGGACAGATCCGCACAACAGTTGCTGGAAAATCATATCCGCCAGCCATATCGTATTGGTCGCAAATGGCATGGTTGGGCGCAGGAATGCCAAGAAGTTGCTGTCAATCGATCTCAGTGGAAAGCATTGATTCGTGACGTCTGTGGATAGCCGCATGGACATTGGTGCCGAAGCGGTGAAAAGTAAAGTAAAGTAAGTATATGTACCACCCGTCAACTCTGGGGCTGAAGATGACCGAAGAGCAAACCTTGACCTGTCAGTACTGCCAACGAGTTCCAAAGGCTATAATCTGTGGTGACCTAAATGGCCACTCCGGCTCATGGGACCCCTTTTTGGACGGGGACCAGAGAGGCGAAGACATAGACATTGAGGAATGGATGGCCCATAACAGCTTCATGTGTGCCAATAACGGCTCAGCAACTACATAGAAAGTGCAGAGCGACTGGTCGGCCAAGTCCACCAGATGTAACCCTACACCATGCAAAATGGATAAGAAGAGTTCAATGGCAAGTGGGCGAAGACATGGGCTCAGATCACATGCCAATCCTGATCCGGGTCAGGTTGGGCAAAGCCAAGACCAAACTGCGGCAAAAATCGGCAAGATACAGCTATGCCAAAGCCGACTGGAACAAGTTCCGAGAGGAAACAGACGCCCTTCTGAGAACTCGGAGCCATGATGAGCCTAGAAAAAGCCGCTGTCACCTTTTCAGATATTTTGGTGCAAGCTGCGGATAAAGCAATACCAAAGGGTTCGCGACCAAACCCAAAACCCTGGTGGAACCAAGATGTTCAGAAAGCAGTGGAAAATAGAAACAAGGCCAGGAAAAAAAACAGAAGGCCCGGTCGCCTACAGAAACGCCTCGGCCATTGCCCGCAACACTATCCAACAAGCTAAGTGAATTAGCTGGCGAGCGTTTTCTAGCAGCCTCAGTGCCAGATCAGACCCAAGTAAAATGTGGATAGTTATACACTCTATTGATGGACGCAAATGTGACACAGGAACAACAATGGCGGCAAGTAAAGGAGGAAAGCTTCTGGTGTCTGACAAAGCTAAGGCACAGGCTTTGGAGAAAATGTATGCATCGGTCAGCCACCCAAAGCCTAGCGTGAAGAAAGACAGAAAGCTGCGACGGGAGCTTGGCTCGAAGCTAAGAGATAAGTGCCAATGCGCTTCACAGGGTCATTGCAAAGAGTTATGCGCAGAGTTCTCAGTAGCAGAGTTAGACCATGCCCTCGGCAAACTGCAAGCGAAGAAAAGCCGTGGACACGAGGGCGTGTCGAATGAAATGCTACAACACCTAACGGCGGAGAGCAAGCACTAACTGCTCAGTCTGCTGAACAGGTCCTGGTTAGAGAAACGAGTACCAAATACCTGGCGTAAAGGAGTGATAATTCCAATCCTAAAGAAAAACAAGCCAGCCACAGACCTGACCTCCTACATACTGATAGCGCTGCTCAACACAGTCGGAAAGCTAATGAAAAACTAGGTAGTCCAGATCCGCACCAGCTACTGGCTGGAGACCAGCCAGGGTCTGGCTGACGAGCAGGCCGGCTTTAGAGCCACTAGGTCCACCGAAGACCAGATGCTGCGCATTACCTCGGCGGTGGAACAGGGGCTACAGGAGAAACAGAGAACGGTTTTGATACTCATCGATTTTGCCAGGGCGTACGATACGGTCTGGAAGAAAGGATTACTGTGGAAAATGGCCCAGAAAAAAATGCCCGTGTGCCTCCTAAAGTGGATACACCAATGGATTAATGAACGACTGGCTAAAGTCCAAATCGGAAACGCACACAGTGTCTACAACTCTACAGGATCTTCCGCGAAGGACTGCCACAGGGCAGCGCCTTATCACCAACACTATTTCTGATTAGGATTGATGATGTGCTAAAAGATCTAGGACCAAACGTTAATGCCAGCCTTTTTGCCGACGACATGGCCGTGTGGGCCCAGGACTCCAGATTTGACTTTGAAATGTAACGAACTACAGGAACAGCGTTAATTTTTTACAGCCTTTCCAAGTTTTGATGGCACTTTGGCAAGCCGTTCTAAAAGACCTTTTATATAATCGTCAGCTTGTGCAGTCGCGCGTTTAAGAGCGTAATGCTTTGTTTGTTTGCTTTCATATTTTTGAATTTGACCGCGCGGTATATAAGCGAACTTGTAAGTGCTGAAAAAACGCACAGGCACCGAGTTTTTCGTAAGTTTTTTATGACGCGAAGGTGTTTCGTCAGCCTTTGCAATCACTGCAGGCCACCAAGGATAGCTGGGATACTTTGCCAATACCACACTGTCTTCAGACAAAGGCGGTAGAAAACAAGTTTCACTTTTTTGCAGCTCTTTTTTAGGCTTATTAACAGTGCAGTTGTTTTCTGGCTTCTTTATAAAAGCCGGCTTAACATGATCAATTGAAAATCTGTCTTCATAGCCATTTACGTTTAGTTTCACTGTTTTCTCATTCCGATCAAAAACTTTATATGGCCCCGGCCCGTCATACCGATAACTTAACGAATTTTCTGGAGAAACTTTTTTAAGCCACACAGCGATGAATCACTTAATTCTTTTGGAACATAATGCAGTTCAGAATGGTGCCGTAAAGGAGCCGGAAAATTTCTGACTGCAGAAAAGAATTTTTTAAGAAAAACACTGGTTGGCTCCTTCACTTCCGGCTTATCAGTAATAGCTCATAAGAAAAATGAATATAATGAAAATTTTAAAAAACAGTCAAATTGACGCTAATTACTACGTTTTATACGGTTTACTGATAATTTATCAGTTATCAGTTATCCGTGTTCTTGTGCAACACTGATACTGATAACTGATACTTGATAACTGATAACTGATAAACTTCGTGCAACGCTACTCTGATAACTGATAAATTTTTACAACTGATAACTAATAACTGATAATTTTTTGTGCAACGGGCCCCTGAGCTAAAGATAGTTTGCAGTTTGAGGCAAGTGCTGGGGCCGTAGGTAAAGCCTAAAATTAGCCTAACTTTACCTGCAGGTAAAGTTAGGCTAATTTTACCCACAGGTAAGGCCGTGTTTACATTGAGCTTTTTTTCAGCTGCTCGAGCAGCTGAAAAAAAGCTGCAGCTTTTTTTCGCCATTTCCGGCTTTTTTTTCAGCTGCTCGAGCAGCTGAAAACGGCGAAAAAAAGCTGGAGCAGCTGAAAAAAGCTGGAACTGCAGCGTTGTCATGACAACAGAGCAGCTAGTCTATAGTGACCGCCATACTTATCCGCATTTTTTCAGCTGCTCCAGCTTTTTTCAGCTGCTCGGGCAGCTGAAAAAAAGCCAATGTAAACACGGCCTAAGGTGAAGGTAAAGTCGTATTCTCAAACGATGATTAAAGCGAACGTGATAGCTAAGGTTAGCTTTAAGATTTGGGGCAATAAAGTGCTTTATCTTGTTTTGCAGCTAAACTTAATGTATTGTGTAAATTTTCAACCGCAACCGTCGATGTTCACCTTGTTTTCAATTTTAACTTTACCTTTACCCACAGACTTAAGGGGGCGCTCCGGGAATCAAGGTATTGGGCCATAACTTTTTTCAGCTAGCGAATTCGGACCTGTGTCAAGAAGCAAAGTTACTCAGAATGATGTGGGCTTTCATTTGATACCAATATCAAGATATTTAGAAAATTGCCAAATTTTATAGTTTTTAGCCAAAAACACGTAAAAACATAGAAAAAAACTGAAAAATCTGAAAAACTGAAATCCCTGACCAACCCCCTCCCAAACCGTCTCGTACTGCTTGCTACTATACTACTCTTGCTCACTGATGCGCTAAGTTGTTTTCTATTGTCATCATTTTTTCGTTAGATACCATAACAGTAGGCAAAACGAGTTTAATTACTGTCACAGTGTTCGCTTGCCTAGCAAAAACTTATTTCTTCCTAATTCGGATTACACGAGTTAATTTTATTCGGCTATACGGTCTAAAAATCAAGCTTAAATTAGCATTTAAATGCTCTCGCAATTAACGGAGTTAGCGCCGTGTAAGTTAGTCAGACAACGTCAGAACGCCATGCTAATTTTGATCAATATACACAACAGCAACATTAATGGCCCCCGTTTTTACCGGATCCTTGATAATTCACAGGTTTGCATTGCCAAAAAATTCATCCAAGACCTGGTTGAAATGACGCTGTGAATCCCACGATAGAGGAAACACCAGACGAAACAGAAACAAGCTCTGTGCTCCAGGTGATACATTACCAGGTTGTACATTGATATATTGTTCCGTGGGAAGTCATGCTTATCTGTAATAATAATTTCACTCTAGATTTTTATTAAAAGGGGCGACAGCTATTTTGGGGGATAGAGATCAGATTGAGGGCTTGGTTGACGATGAGGGTTCTATATTTTTATTAAAAGATGATGTAGAAAGCGATTTATGGGCAAAAATAATTTTTTCTCCCCGCCGAACCTTGACCGAAACGTTGAATATAGTGGTGCGTGGAAAAAACCCCATTTTCAACTTTTGGGGTCGTCCTTACACATAAATCGGATCCATTAATGCTCGCGGCTATTATAACTAGTGTTTGGCCGATTATCGGCATCGGTATCGGCCGATAATAGACATATCGGTATCGGTATCGGTAATTTAAAATTTCAAAATACCGATACCAATAGTTTTCCTCCTGGGATATCTCGACTCATCTGCTTGAAATTTGAACGATGTCTTAGTTTTTACCTTCTACTTTTTTAATAAAAAACTATGCTGTGACTTTCTGGCGTTACTATTTTTGAGTTATGACTACTTTTCATCAAAGGTGTACCGGCACTGCAAATTAAGATACCCTTTTCACTTGCTGGGTTGGATCCTGTCATCATCCTGTAACCTGGATACGAATGCCATTTTTACCGCTTCCACAAACGGATGCAATTTTTACTTTGCTGAAGCCAAAAGGTGCTATTTTTAAAGTTCTCGGTCAAAATTTAAGCAGAAATGGCGAAAATTTTAACAAAAATTGTCATTTTTTATAAATAAAAAAAGTAAAGCTGACCTCGGATACATTATTATCTTTTGGCGTTTCCGCTCTCGGGTCCAGAGCTCGATGCTCATCTCCGTTACAAAGCTCTGTAGCGGCTTAGAAGGATGACTACACAATGACTATCACTTCGAGAATGACTACATCCGGAGGAGTGTACAACCCCTCACGGCATAATGCCTCATACGGACCCCTATTTTTCCCCACATAAATACCAATCCCATGGGGGTATAGTGCTAGTTTGGCAGGAGCGTGGATGTTATAACAGAGGTTGAAGTCGAGTGTTCTTTTTTATTGACAGTTGTAGTCATCAACATGTGAGCAAATCGTAACTAGCTCATCAAACCTAACTGACAGTCACTTTATATTTTTATTTTATATATTTTAACAAGTGATGAGTTCGTGACATCTTTCCCCGCCGACTGTGCAGAAATTACAGTTCCTCAGCTTCTACTGGGATGATATCACGCATTCCTCTTTTAGCAATGTTCCCATTAGATAGGCGTAGTTCCACAAATTGCACCATAGAGTCCGCTCCGGGGAGGACCTGGGTCAACGTCGCGAGTTTTCAGGACATTCTTGGCGTATTGTCTTTTAGAAAGACAACCTTCCCCGGACTTGGTTCCCTGAAAACCTCCCTCTTTTTGGTGGGAAATGGGTACGATGATTGTCTTTGAGCTCCTGCAGATATTGACCACGCCAGAGCTTCCAGAATTGATCAAGCTTTCTCTGCCGTCGACACCACTCGGTGTGAAGTTTCGTTTTCGAATTTCTTTCTTGAGGTGGATAATAATCGACATCATTTTTTATTCTTGTTGGCGGTAGACCAAGCCGTGATGATGGGGATATAAAATCGGCTGGAGTGAAAACTCCTCCATCCTTGAAACTACTGCTAAGCGTTGCAAGAGGTCTACAATTCATTTTTTTTCAACCCCAGTTAGCAAAATTATGAGTTGATCTTCGTTAATGCGTGCGCGCCACAACGTTTTCCTTAGTGCTCTTTTCACTAGTCCAACCAGTCTTTCGTAGAATCCTCCCGCTCAAGGAGAATGTTCTGGAATAGTCTTCCAGACTATTTTTTTTTCAGCGAAAAACTTTGTCACCGCATCGCCGACTTGCAGTGCGTTGTCCCAGTTGCTCTCAAAAACTTTTGCCGCTTTTAGAAATTGATTGGCGTTGTCAGTGAGAACTGTCACTGGGCATCCACGTCGAGCGATAAATCGACGCAATGCGTTCACAGCAGGTTCCGTTGAGCAATCTTTCACCAGTTCGACGTGGACTGCTCTTTTGACGTAACATGTCAGCAGCGCAACCCATCGTTTTTCGTAAGATCTTTTTTTTGTTGTTTTATTTGGAGGGGTCCCAAATAATCGAGTCCTACCGATTCAAATGCAGGTGCTTTATCAAGGCGTCTTGCTGGCAGCTGTGCCATTTTTGGAGCTTTAAACGGACCACCTTCAGCTTTGTGACAAACACCACACTTAAGAATCACTTTGCGAACTTGTGAAAGACTATGCGTAATAGCGCTTTCTGACTTCGACAACGTGCTGCGCACCCAAAAATGAAGGACCTTTTTGTGGGCATCCTTGATAATTAACACAGTAAGTGGGTGATTCTTTGGCAGAAGGATCGGGAATTTAGCTTCGTTAGAAATGGGCGCATTTGCTAATCTGCTACCGCAGCGTACAAGGCCATTTTCTAGAAACAGATCCAACTGTTTGCACAATTTCGTTGGTTTATTAGCTTTCAGAGCATTTATTTCGCTTTGGAAATTATCCATCTGTATTGCCGTGAGCCACAAGTTTTTGGTTCTGGTCAATTCTTCGGTCTGGACGATCACAGACGCTGGTTGTAACTTGCTTTGAACACCGTCGATAAACCGCTGGCAGTAGGCTGAAACTCTGAACACTTTGCCAAGTGAATTTAAGCTTGATTTTTAGACCGTATAGCCAAATAAAATTAACTCGTGTAACCCGAATTAGGAAGAAATAAGTTTTTGCTAGACGAGCGAACACTGTGACAGTAATTAAACTCATTTTGCCTGCTGTTATGGTATCTAAAGAAAAAATGATGACAATAGAAAACAACTTAGCGCATCAGTGAGCAAGAGTAGTATAGTAGCAAGCAGTACGAGACGGTTTGGGAGGGGGTTGGTCAGGGATTTCAGTTTTTCAGATTTTTCAGATTTTTTTCTATGTTTTTACGTGTTTTTGGCTAAAAACTATAAAATTCGGCAATTTTCCAAATATCTTGATATTGGTATCAAATGAAAGCCCACATCATTCTGAGTAACTTTGCTTCTTGACACAGGTCCGAATTCGTTAGCTGAAAAAAGTTATGGCCCAATACCTTGATTCCCGGAGCGCTCCCTTAAGTCTGTGGGTAAAGGTAAAGTTAAAATTGAAAACAAGGTGAACATCGACGGTTGCGGTTGAAAATTTGCACAATACATTAAGTTTAGCTGCAAAACAAGGTAAAGCACTTTATTGCCCCAAATATTAAAGCTAACCTTAGCTATCACGTTCGCTTCAATCATCGTTTGAGAATACGACTTTACCTTCACCTTACCTGTGGGTAAAGTTAGCCTAACTTTACCTGCAGGTAATTTGATACGGCCCCACCACTTGCCTCAAACAGCAAACTATCTTTAGCTCAAGGGCCCGTTGCACAAAAAATTATCAGTTATTAGTTATCAGTTATCAGTAAAAATTTATCAGTTAAAAGAGTAGCGTTGCACGAAGTTTATCAGTTATCAGTTATCAAGTATCAGTTATCAGTATCAGTGTTGCACAAGAACACTGATAAGTGATAACTGATAAATTATCAGTAAACCGTAAGAAACGTAGAAATTAGCGTCAATTTGACTGTTTTTTAAAATTTTCATTATATTCATTTTTCTTATGAGCATTAATTTAGAAGCATATATTTTCACATTTGAATGAATTTTTGTATTACTTATACATAGACAATTCGTGTGGCTGGTACACTGTATGAAACACACTGGAACACTGAATCAGTTTTCATCCATAATATGGGACCAAAGTATGAAACATTTAGGCAAAAAGCGGCAAATTTCAACAAATTCATTAAAACATCGTTTACATACATCAAAAGTAACTATAGTTGCTTGAAAGTGCTAATATGTAAATAAAATTTATCAGTGAACGAACACTGATTAAAAATTGGCTAAAATTACCAGCTATCAGTTATCAGTGTTTTGCTTTTTGCAACGAGCATTGATAATTCACTGACAAATGGGAGAAATTTTACTGATAACTGATAATTGATAAATGATAATTATCAGTAAATTTTGTGCAACACTGATAATTGATAAATGATAGCTAATAACTGATAACTGATTATTATCAATGTGGGTAGGTAGGTACGAGGCACCTAAAAGTTGTCTGCTGTTTGTTCTATTCTGCTTCAATACTTCAATTTGTTCCTTGAAATTACGTGAATCAATGAAATCTTAATTCACTAATAATCAGTGAAAATCTTCATTCACTAATAGAACAATGAAAATATTTCATCGTATGTTTCGATCCCGATTCAGTTTCGCATGATTACAATGATTTCGTACGATTAAAAGCACATCTCAAAAACTGTCCGACGATAAGCTAAACGTAATATTTTAAAAAAAATGTCATTCAGTGGCGTATCCAGGATTTCGCAAAGGGGGGGCTGCACCCGGAGCTGCAACCCTGCAACCCACCCTAAATACGCCACTGGTGTCACTGAATTTTCTGGCACTACTTGCAACTACCTAAGCTGGCATATGATTTAGACTTAAGGCCTATACACACGAGGGCGCATGAGCTTGCGCATGAGAGCGTTATGCTAGAAAACTAGCAATGGGTGGTTCAAATCCCCCCTGGCCATTTTTCGGTAGAAGTTTCATCCATATTCTAAAAAAATAGCACATATAGCACCTTCGATAGCGCTTATAGCGCAAATAGCGCAAATAGCACTCCCAAAAAGCGCTATAGCGCATATAGCACCTTTGATAGCGCATATAGCGCAAATAGCGCATATAGCACTCGCAAAAAGCGCATATACCGCAAATAGCGCATATAGCACCTTTAATAGCGCATATAGCGCAAATAGCGCATATAGCACTCCCAAAAAGCGCCATAGCGCAAATAGCGCATATAGCGCAAATAGTGCATATAGCACTCCCAAAAGGCGCTATAGCGCATATAGCAAATTCCTTAGCGCTTATAGCGCATATAGCGCATAGAAAAAGCGCTATAGCACAAAAATTGCTATTCGATTTCGCTTACACGCGTTCGTTACCAATGAACGAGTTTATAACTTATGCACGTCGGGAACAGTGGAATCCGAACCACAGTTTTTTTTTAGAATGCAGCTTCTTAACTGACCTTCGGCAGCTATACATTTCCACACTTCTGACTAGTTGTGAAGGTTCTGACTCAACGGACCAACTAGTCGTTCTTTTTTCTTCCAATGATTCCGTAGTTTTAAACCAAATCGGAAAGTTTGTGCATCTAGCTTTTATAAAACGTTAATATAAACATCTGTCTTTTGGACTAATTACTTGACAGAAAGATCCATTGAAACTAATATTTTATTGTTTTAGTGCAAACTGTCACACAATATTTATATTTTTAATGTGTTTGTTTAGTTTTTTCCTGTAACTGGTGGCATTATAGCATAGTATGTCCGTAAAGGATTTTATGCTGGCAGTAATTTGTTATTTGTTTTGCTTTTGCTATTAAATAAATCAATCAAATCATATAAAAAACGCTGAATACTACTCAGAAGTCAGAAGTAACTGAGATATCCAAATCATTTTCTGCCCCATACAGCTTTTCCATAAAGAATGTTAATGTATGTATTTTCCGCTTGGAAAGCCATGTTCAATATGTCATAAGATGTTTGCTCAATATCGTCATGGGTATATAACTTGCTGAAATCATATGTGTTGACCGAGAGTGCTCTTTTCTTTTCTGAGCATTCAAATGTTTCACTCAGTTAACCTGTTATTGCTGTCTATTATACAGAAAGGATTAGCTAGCTGTCTAGTGTGAAACAATAAGTGCTAAATTGACGATAAATGTGATGCTAATAAACAAACTGTTGATATCCTTTTTCATCTTACATAAATTAAGCTATTATTATTTCTAATATTTTAAAATAATAACTGAGCATATCAGGAATTTACTGCAACATGTGCCTTGGGCTAACTGAAAGATGCAACATGCTGCTAGTTCGCTACGAAAGATTTAGCAGGCTGCTGAAACAGTAGAAATTTTCCAGCTCGTCAGTCAAATTAAACAGCCAATTAGCTTCACTTCCGCCTGCAGTAAGCTAGCCAATCAGGGCTTAGCTGTCATTTATTCTTAACTCCGCCTATTTTTATGTCTATATAAGATCAACCCTTGGTACCCTCGAATACATTACTAGCTTAAACCCTCGATTAGCTTGGAACCTCGATTAGCTCAAAATCTCGAATAGTTGGTATGTTGCTAATAACCTCGTGTCTATCTCATTTGCAATAAATCCCCTTGAGCATCCAGGTTGTTTGACTGAATTGGGAAGCAGTAGACAATCGCCCACGGCGTGGAAGACATAAAGAACATTCTCGAACACGAGTAGCCCTAACTAAAGTCCACCACTAGTATTGTATTTTATAGCGTCACCGTAGGTTTTAAGCGATTTAATATTAACTTAAAGGCAAAACCAATTCATTGGACATATTGGACATATTTCTTTCATTTCACAAAATGTGCTGGCTTCGGGGTTTATATATTTAGCTTTTGACGACAGGAACCAGCGGAATTGTAAGAAGATTTCGTCTTACATATAGCTAACTTAATAACAATAAACATTTTTTCCTGTCGCTACCTCACTAGCGACTGGACTTTACATTTGTTTTGCCCTACGTAAATTGCACGTCTTACATGTAATCACTGTGGCAAATTTGTGAGCGTGTTTGTGTGTAATTTTTCTGTAATGTGTGTGTGTGTGAGCTGGCCCAGGCGGCCAGCCAGCTAGCTTCGGTTCGTTATTGCTGGCTAGCTTACTGCAGGGCCGAAATGGCCAAATTAGTCGTTTTCTATTGTTCTTTAAAGTCCTAAACATAATTTTTTATTGACTGACGCTTCAATTGTCGAAAAAAACTAGGTATATATATGTACAATGCATTTAATTACTTCCAGAGTTCTTCAAAACAAGCAGCAACAAAAAAGTCATCCCAAAACTAAGTAAAACGCACCTTGACGGCAGTTTCAAATATATGTATTTGAAAACATGTGTTTAACCAGAAAATCGTAAATATTTTTGGCATAACAGTTTTATTGGTACCTCAAGTACGCGTTTATTACAGTGTCGTTTATTCTGCAAGCTTAATGTTTTACACAAGCGTCCCCCCTTTGGTTTTTTGGTACGGCCGGAAAAAATTTCCGATACGTCTTCAATTGACCAAATTTGGCCTAAAAATCAAAAATTCCCCAATTTTTTTCTGGGGGCTGCCGCCCCCAGAGCCCTGCAACTCTTTGGCTTAGTGTTCTTTGCTTTTATCTTGCATGAGAGCATATGTGCATGTATATAGTTGCATTGTGCACAATGTATTTGCTGAATACAATGTATAGCGTATCGTTTTAGCTGTTTTATTGCTACAAAAAATGACATTTTCCAGTAAATGGACATATTTTAATGTCAAAAAATTTCGGAAAATTTGCAATTTGCTAGCTTCCGACCCCTTACCGCCCCACCATTTTAGTACTTTTCGTTATTTTTAGCAGCAATTTTGCATTCGATGCTGCTGTGGCCGAAACTTAGCATTGTTTTTTGACCGACAAATGATAATATGTGCTTTTTGTGTTAAAAGAGTAATTAAGCGATTTTAACACATTTCAAAAAATCGAAAAGTCATTCCCCCCGAAATTTTTTTCTGGCTACGCCACTGCACAAATGCACCGTGTTTTTTTTGCAAACACCTTGATTTGATAGCTACACAGAACATGCACTAACCGAACAGATATTTGTTTTTGCTAAAGCCCTGTGGGGAGTTGGTTCGTCGGATTTTGAGCCGTAGGGAAAATTCAAGGCATTCACACAGCTAAAGCTGCAGAAACCTGGGGTGAGTCGTCAACCGAGGGTTGGGGGTGCTACGAAACGTGGGATGGATCGGGGGAAAGAGTCGGATCAGGTGTGTGTAAGACTGTGCTAGTGCAATCCTTCATGGTTATATATTGTATGTGGATCCACGGGTCTTCTTGAGGTTGGCAAACCCTATCAGTCACGTCAGAAAACCGTGTGTGGGTCGAATGAGGTCGACTAGAGGACTACGTTTAAATCTGGTATCGGGTTGGCCACGTGAGCAAGGTGCCGATCAAGTTTTATCGTTTAATCCCTGCATTGTTTAAAAGAATGTTAACGGCTTAATAAGAATAATTTTTGGGGCTAACAGAGTTGGGGTTCTGTTGGGTGCAAGGCTTGATCCTCTACACCATTTTTTCTTTTTTTCTTTCACAAAATAGGGAAGTCCTTCTTCAACATAATTATTTAAAACTATATTCGTAAAATTAACGTAAAATTTACAAACGTTTTAAAAAAGTACCGAAAAACTTTTGTAAAAGTTAAAATAATGTGAGCGACAGGTTAAACTTCCTTTGAAGGGACTTCTTCCAGCTGATGTCTATTCTACCGATTATATGTTGCACTGACTGTTGGCCATGACTTCAATTATGTTGTGACCATGGATCAAAACTCAATAAATTTTGCATTGTTACATTTTCGATTTAACAGCACATCTGGCGCGCAGTATGACACGTTTCGATTGTACCCATTAAACGTGGTCTGCTTTGAGTGGATATTTATAAGATTTTGGGAATATTTGAATTGTTCAAAAAATTGAGCTTATAAATATAACAAATATAAATAATTAATTGAGCTTATTCTAACGAGTTCACAAAGATTTTTCACTGTGTTTTTTCAGTTCACTGTGTTTTTTAACCAACATTATTCAAGCATAAAATATTTCTATATAAATATGGACTATTCACTAAGTATAAAACCCCTTGATGCAACAATTTCTCAAGATGAGTATAGCAGTCACTTACTATATTGCTAGCTTTTATTTTAGGCGTCAGAAGGATGCTGTTCAAAATTTTAGTTCAAAATTTAATTTGTAGTTTCATTTTTTCAAATTTGGTAAAAAATTCGGGCGTTAACATCACTAATAATTTAGTCCATGCTTGCAGCACACGGATATTAATGAGTAATGTATGCAGTTAACTGCGCAACATTCTGATATCGTTCTTGTGCATTTATTATAAATACCATGTGCTCAGCAGTTTTGTTCTATTTGCTTTAAAATGAAACTATGGTCAGCTTCAAACAGTTCTGGTAAGAAACAATTGTGGATACATTTTTAAAATTACTTGCCTGATTTCTGACAGCGCTGCTTACATGATAGCCCTCACAACTTGTACAAAAAAGTGTTGAGCCGAATGTAGTGACTTGTTATGTACTGATTGAAACATTTTTTCATTTCTTGGTTTTGAAAATAGACAGCCAGAGCATAAATAATTTGAGTCAGAATTTTTGTCATTATAAAGATTTCTTGTCAAATGAATATTTTCAACAAACCGACGTTGTGCACTACGATCATCTATTTTGCTACGATCAAGTTTTTTAACAGCAGGTAACACCAGAGAATTATGTAAAACATTTTGCTGTAAATATTTTGACAGATTGTAGAGAGTAGAACCATCTTTGGACCAGGTGTTATGAACGTTGTTTGTCCAGGTTTTGATCATTTTGGATGAGCCAAATGTTTCAATAATAGCATGCTAGCAGAAATAATTCATAGCAAAACATTTTAATATAAATTACTTTGTTTTTAATCAAAATGCAAGTCAACTTAATTGTAGAGTATCGTAGCTTTGTTGACACTGCATTAATTTTTTTTTCGTTGTAGGATTTGGTTGTCTGTGTTGCTATTTGCCGTCAGCGTTTGCTCGGTAATCGGTAATCAGTCGTGTTTGTTGTGTACCTATGCAGAAATTAATCTTATGTATAGATAATGTTAAATGTGCTGTGTATCACCTTTTCAGTACAGTTTATGTATTTCGGAAATTATTCAACGTATTTAAAATCAGAGATGTACGGAAACAATTAATTCGAGGGGGTTGGTTCAAAAAAATTTTTTTCAATTCTAAACAGACGTTTTTACCTGATTGGTTGAACACCCTTTCCCTCTCGCTATGTACATCTATGCTTAATCGATATAATCATAGAGGCTTCACTTATCATCGGACAGAAATAGCTGAACATGGAATTTTACAAAATACTTTTTGTCGGGAGTTTCTTATCGTAAAACGTTTTAAACTTATTCATCTTTCAGTTTTGCTACTACTCTTGGAGTTTCTGCTATGCCGTCAAAAGTGCTCGTGTTCGATAGAGCATACGTATCTATTTTTGACTGGTACTTTATGTTTGCAATGCTCATGCTGTGTTTACGTTCTAATTCATATGAATATTCATTCCTTGGTGTTTTTGCGCGGCCGCCTCAGCGGCCGTGCATACTAATTTCAGTCAATGCACTGAAACCAAAATTGCATGTAAATCATGCTAAGTTTCAGTGCATTGATCTGAAGGTTTGCACTGCACTAGTGCGCTGAGATGATGCAGTGGCCAGAATACGTGCATGTGCGTGTATTGTGTGTGCGTATGTGCGTGCGTATGTATGTTGTGCTGCCAGTTGTGCTGTTGTGCTGCTCTGCATATCTACTCAAGAGCATGTATGTCCGTTCGTGTGTTGCAACAAGCAACAACTAACCAACAGCAAAACTGATATATCTTTGCACAAGATTATAGGTATAAATTTTAATTACAAAATTAACACCAATGAATAGAGCATGATTGACCTTACAAAGTTATCTATGTGAATAATAACTATAACTAGAAATCGACAAAAATGAAGATGGACGGTCATTAACTCTACGACTACCGTGTTGTCGCCTAGGGTTGCGAAGTGTAAAAAAGTAAAAAAGTAAAACACATTTTTTACACTTTTTTACAGTAGCAAAATTTCGGACTTTTTTACAACTTTTTTTACACTTTTTTACACCTACTTTTTTACACTTTTTAACACTTTTTTACACCTACTTTTTTACACTTTTTAACACTTTTTTACACCTACTTTTCGCACTTTTTTACAAATATTTTACAAATTTTGCCAATTTTCAGAACAAAATTGGCCGAAAAAAATTTCAAGTCTCGCATTTACCAAAATTTACTGAAATTCAAAGTCACAAAAAGTTTTCACACAAAAATACTCATACAAAATTGTTTCCTGAAACTTATTATGTTGGCTACAACACATGAGGAACTTTTAGCGTAATTTGTTATTTTTAACGAAGCAAACCCAGCGGGTATATACGGCCTACTCCTATTCGTGAAAGTTGAGTTATTGGTGCAATGGTACACCTTTAAAAAATTTCCAGCGTATTACAGTCTAGTGTGCGGGTAAATAAATCTGTAGAACCGGTATCCACGTGGTGTTTGAATTGCATTATTCAAAATTTTGACATTTTTGACGGGTCGTGCGGCGTGCTTCCCGACGGCCGTGTGGCGTGTAACGAAACCGACAGAAAACCAGCATTTGAAAACCAACCAACAATGGAACTTGTTTGGAAAGAAACCAACATTTGGGTCAGATTTTGTGACTACAGCTGACGGTTTTTTCCGCAAGTAGATTTTGTCCTGCACAGTGCAAAAACTTCTTTCACAACAGTCCTTCACACGTCTATAGATACTGTTTTGACACTGTCTTCTATAGACACGCTTCTGTCTAGCGTTAAAAGATAGCTAATGGCTCAATTTAGGGGCAAAATAAAGACGTGCGTTTTCCCCAGATGGGACTCTTCCTTCTTTCTGATTTTACAGAACAGAAACAGCTTATCTACAATACATAAGCAAGCGACAGATAATTGAAACATGTTACCGGTTCGGCGGTCACAAATTTCAACCTGGTCTCAAACAGTGTAGAAAACGTGTAAATATCATTCTAGGCTATAAAATACTTTTTTACACTTTTTTACAGTTTTTACACTTTTTTACACTTTTTACACTTTTTTACAGTGTAAAAAAGTAGGTGTAAAAAAGTCCGGACTTTTTTACATGTAAATTAGCAACCCTATTGTCGCCAGTTCGTTCGTAGTCTACACAGGACTAAAATGGGCGGCAATGGGAAATAGGTAGCAACCGTTCTTCAACTGTTTTGTTTCAGCTAGTCACTGCATAGCGGAGACTGGCGACTGTAGTACATAGGTACAGTTCGCAATCGAGACTGGTTAACATCGGATCGTGTTAGGTAAGGTCATGGTTTGGTGACCGCTAATTTTTCTGTGCCCTAATTTTCTGTGTGCAGTTCAGTTCTGCTCGAAAAAAAGTGCAGTTTTTTTAAAGTTTTCATAAGTTTGTTGTTGCACAAACGTTTTCAACAAATTAATGGCCAAAATCTTTTCCACCTATTAAACCCGTTTATGAAGTCTATAAACTGACATTTGAAAATTTCAAAGTGACTAAATAAGAAATGAGAAATTCAAGGAGTTTTTATAGCAGCTTCACTGCTCGTCGTCAGTCGTGTGAGGCGAATGTTTGACCCGTTGCCAACTCTACTTCACAGCAACGGTTTAGTGCAGTGCAATATGTATGTGATCTGCCAGCACCACAGTAGACTTTGACAGTGCTTAATGCTGATAAATCTAGTAGAACTAACACTGTTCGGCATTGGTTTGAACGTGCACGCCGCGCTACATTTTACCGAAACGGTAAAATAATACTGACTGTCGTCATGTGGAAAATATATATGCTCGTCAATTAAAGTGCTTGTTATTGGTCAAACTTCGTCCGAAAACCAAACGGGTTTTCCTGTCAAACGTTTTTGTTTTATTGTTAAACGTGATCACGTATTCTGTGTTTGCTGGTTAAAAAGCTCCGCAGGCGATTTTGTGAGCTTAATCCAAAAAATGTCTTTCGGGTTCCTAGTAATATTTAGGGTGCTACACAATTTTCAGTAATAAGTTCGCAGGTAACTCAAAAGCTTTAGGCCAAGTGGCCTGACTCGCTAATAAATGTAGGGCGATGCAAAAATACTTGGCCCAAGGCCTTAGCTATGGCCTAAAAAACCCTGCACTATGTCAAGAGGTTGTCGAACATGAAGACCCGGATGATAGCATTCATATCAGTGACAGCATGGATTGCTTCTCGGACTCTGCGGAAAAAATACATTGCTGCAAACTGGTAATAAGCATGCTTTATTAAACGAAATGAAAAAGGTTGTTAATATATTCGTGCACGTTTCAATTAGAAAGTTGCCGTCGCAAAGACAGTGCTCCAGCTCAAAACCGTTACAAGTATCTCCAGGTACTTCCCAATTTTTTTGGATGCGGTGCGCGTATGCGCCTAGTAGACAACTACGATATACTTAAATTATGGGGGATGGATACTTATCCGATCCTTAACAGAATAAATTTTTCCTACTTGACCACTTGCCCATTTTTTTCAAACTTGTCCACTATCTTTAACAAGCTAGGTAGCATTTTGACGTTTTGCAATGCTAACCACCCATTCTACCTATGGGGCAAAACAAACCCGTATTAAACGTTAGGGTCAATTGCCAGCAAACAAAGACAGCTAGCTGCGCAGTGATAAATGACCTAGAAAGAAACATTATATCTACCCATCCTGCCCATCTCTAATTCTGTAGAATACAGCTCATCCTGGAGGTTGTCGGGCAAGTTACGATTACCTAATTCAGTGAATGCACTGAAACTGAAAATGCATGTAAATCATGCTCAGTTTCAGTGCATCACTGAAGCCTGCAGGCTAGCTCATGAGCGTGCTGTGTGCAGTGCGCACGTTGTGTGTGTGTGTGTGTGTGTGTGTGTGTGTGTGTGCTTGTGGCAAATAGTTCGTGTAGTGTTCGCACAATAATCGACAACAGCAGGTTTGCAATCAATACTTATCTACCACAGCATCGATGCAGACGTTCAAATAACCTTGTCACATGTGAACAGATGAAGCAACGTGCGAATGCTGTAGTATAGTACCTTCAGCAACCACAAAAAGAATGGTGTTGATTTTACTAATAAATACCTAGACGGAGGTTGAAACTTTCTTACGAAGAATACACGCTAGTGTGATAATACGCTTTTATTTTGCTTGCGATTTTTGGAAATTTGCATGAAATGCCATTAGTCATCCAACTCACAGGTAAATTTTAAACTGCATGTACATACACATACGTGAGACGTAATCGTCGAACAGAACTGTGAGTACTGTCGAATTTAACATCTGTATATATTCGAAATTAGAACTACCGACGAAAAATTTTACTGCCTGCCGCGCCTAATTTTACCGATACGGTAAAAGAATACTTATGGTCGTCCTGTGGAAAGATGTGCGCTCGTCAACAAAAGTGTTTCACATTAAATTGGTCGTAACTTACTATTATTGTACCCCTGTGGTGTACTAGCTGAGTAATGACTTTTTTAAAATGTAACGAGTCATTACACTGACCACTACTGTTCAGTAATATAATGTAATGCTTCACTAGGGAGTACACCCCTTCCTCCCATATAACACTCCACTTACCTTTTATATTTTAACAGTATGAATTTACGCTCATTATATTTTATCATTATGTACTAGCTGAAGAATAAAACTAAGTACAGCCGGCAAGTAAAGAATCGCACAGTAAGACCGGCGGCGGGCCTCGCGGACGACAAATATCATACGAAAACTAACTGCTTCCGAAAATTTTCAGGAAAACACCGTCCTTTTGTGGAGTTACGAAACAAAAGGGTAAGGGTACTAGTAAGTTAAAAGTACTTACTATCATTCTAGACATATTCGGAGAGCAATGGTATACAATGCAGCAATCATATGAAGGGGACCTGATAGTTTCAGCAGTTACTGTTATGCACATACAGTTTTCTGCTCCCATGTTGTCTATATCTTTCTTGTTCTTGTGTCGCAAGGGGCGTGATGGCATTTTTCTGGTTTTGAAAGTGGGTGGGTGATCAAAAGTGAGGACGTTATAAAGTGAAATTACACTATAATGCCTTTTAAACTGCAGATTTTTTTCTTGTGAACAAAAGAACATAGTTCACAGGACTAAACAGCAATTTCAGCCAATGAATTTATGGTCCGAAACAGCTGGCTTCGGATTAAGTACTAATGTGCAGAACTTTCACACAAATTTTTCGATGCTTATGAAAGTGGGATGGGGCAGTGAAAAGTGAGTACAGGCCGATAACAACAATAATCGATTGTTAATGCTATACGCACTGCAAGAAGGTATGCTTTTGGCATTTTTGCAAGTTATAATGTGCTTAGTGGTCCAATAATAAGAATCATAATATCAAGCTTAGGTCCCTGTCGTAAATTTATTAGTTGGAATAGATTAACTAAGTTGACTTCAGTGATTCAAAATGAAAATGACAAACGTTGGTGCAACTTTGTAGAACGATTAAACCGTGTCCTTTGCATTTGCTTGCAAAATTTCATAAATTTAAGTCATTTCTATGTTCAGCTACGAAATTTATTTAGTTAGTGTAATCCAGTGAATAATTATTTATGAAAAGGCCCTAAGGCTCGATTCATGCTTTCGTCTGTATGTCCGTTCAGCCGACAAAATGACAAAATAATGACGTCACAGAACGGGCTGAGCCACTGCACTAGGCTGCTAGTGACGTCATTCTACCGGCTGAACGGACATACGGACGAACGTATGAATCGAGACTTAGAATACTATTGATTTTTTAGAACGACCAAAACTGCAGTATAGCTTGAATGTCTTGCCTGGATTTAGAAAATCAGCAAACCAAAAATTTCTCAAGTTTGTTTCGGCTCAGATCCACTACCAGCTGCTCTAAGTATCAGACTTAGTCCAGTGAAATTTTGCCATTCCCGTCGCACTACGCAGCAGAGGAAACGCTCGCGAATGACTGTAATGAGCAAAGTTGGCGCAGACTTTACGGAATTTCTAGCGGTGGACGTGTCTGAACCATCCAAACAGTTTCAGTTTCGGCTCTGTCTAGCAAATGTAAGCAAGAAAATTACCACCTAAATAAAGTGACATTATATTATTTTAGTTATTATGTCAAACACTTCAAGGTGCGCTATACAAAATAAAATAAATCATAGTTCTATGAAAAATGAAGTTTGAACGCAGAAACCAATTTTATTAGACTATGTATTTTTGTTTTTACGCGAAGGCTAGCCGCCGCGTATAATACTGTAGTGCGAACGACGGTATAATTAAAACTGATCAAGTTTTTTGCGTTAATAAACCGTGTTAATAGTCCCTAAATCACAGAGTTTGTCTTGGCTTGTGTGTCATGTCGATTGTGAACGTGTATAGTCAGCGACAAGCAATCAAAAGCTGTCATAAACTTGCTGCGCCAATGTCTCCAAAACAGTTGATCAGCGCATCCAAATTAGCAAACTGTGTAGTTTACGCTGCATACGCCCGGCTACGTATTGCATGGCGGAAACTAAATGATGCTGCAAAACAAAAGAAACTTACCCGATTACGAAGCTTGGAATCCCAGAAGCGGTCTTCATGTCCCAAAAGGAGCTCCTTATTTCCCAGAAGATATTGTGTGGATTAGAAAAACAAGCTTTCAACGAAATTATAAAAATGGCAGAAGTGATTCAAAACATTCGGCCAGTTTATTTGCAGCTCTTGGAACTAGACAAACAGATTCCACCAAAATGTAGCAAGATACTGTTCCTGCCGATAACTAAATGCATAACTAAAGGGAATTCGGGTTGAGGGTCCATTCTTACTCCAGTAGGGCATTTACAGATAGTCAGACACAGAGGTGGCCATTACGAATATACGGCTATATGCACGTAGATGGACATAGATGCAAGGGTGCGATTCATGTGATTCGACCGTAAGTCTTTCTGTCCTGCTGGAATAGTTCATTCTAAGTAGAATGAACATACACACAGCTGAATAGACAAATGGATATATGGCTGAACGGACACAGGTATGAACCGAACAGTTGTCCTGCTATTCACTGTCCGAACGCTGGTTTATGTAATTGTCCGCAGACCTACGCTGACCAGTTTAATAGTATCTTCGAACATTTTTCCTGCCGCCACCTCAGTGCATTGTTCTGCATCAAAATACAGTTTAAGTATCCGGTTATATAGTAAGCATAGGCCTTTGTAAAACTTTGAATAGAAGTTTTTAAATGTTTTGACTCAAGTTTTGAAATGTTATGACTTACTTTGATGAGTCGTTTTGTACTAAACTACGAGCCAAAGTGGAATTGCAGGCTTTACTCATCAGGGTTACAACACGAACTGAACTTGCATATTCCAAACGCAGATATTAATTCAAATGATATGATCAAAACTAATGCGCACTGACGCCGAACGCAGACGCTAGCTAGTTATGCAAAAACTATACATTGCAGAATCATCAACAATCAGGAGTGTATTACAGTTTTTTGACAAAAAGTGCCCATCCGGGGAGGGGGGACGACGTTTTTTCCACTAAAAATTTTTTGATCGTTCCGGTTTGTATATTAGTTCTTTTAACAATGTAAAGTACAACGCTCGGGATTTAATCAAATAATAATAAATTTAATAGAATAATTAATACGTTGCGAGTGTGAACCTATCCCCCGCATTCTCTAAAGCGGCATTGTATAAGTAAGTGTGAAGTAAAATATTCTTATTAGAGTACTTAAAGGGATTTACAAAAGCTGAATTGGCCCAGTAGCTTAAATAATAGCATAGGCGGATCTAGGGGGGGGGGGGCGGGGTGGCGCGAGCCCCCCCCCCCCAAGGGTCGAGGGGCCTATCGAGTCGGGCCGACACGCCCCCGACTTGGGCATACGTGTAGGTCACTCACAGTGCTGTTTTAGGGATTATTTCGGCCCTTATAGCCTGCTGTAGACTAAATAGGCCCCTCTCCATGGTGCTTTTTACGGCCTATTTAGGCCCTTTTAGTTTGCTGTAGACTAGATAGGCCCCTCTCCATGTTGCTTTGGGGCCTATTTGGGCCCTTGTGGCCTGCTGTAGACTAGATAGGCCACTCTCCATGTTGCTTTGGGGCCTATTTAGGCCCTTATGGCCTGCTGTAGACTAGATAGGCCCCTCTCCATGTTGCGTTGGGGCCTATGTAGGCCCTTGTGGCCTGCTGTAGACTAGATAGGCCCCTCTCCATGTTGCTTTGGGGCCTAATTAGGCTCTTGTAGCCTGCTGTAGACCAGATAAGCCCGTCTCCATGTTGCTTTGGGGCCTATTTAGGCCCTCGTAGCCTGCTGTAGACTAGGTAAACCCTTTACTGTTTTGCTTGGGGCTTACTCTTGCCAAGATCTTGGTGCATTCGTTGTGCTACGTTGTGATTCGTTCAGGCCTTCAGGGTCATCGCTAGGGCAAGGAGAGGTCGGGGATAGCGCGATGGAGCGTAGCCAAGGCGGAAGGGAATGGCGGGAATTCCCTTTCCCAAATCCTTTTTCGATTAATTAACGTCCCCAATTAACTAAATTCGGCCTAAAAATCTAAAATTTTCCCAATTTTGTTTCTGGGAGCCCATGCAACCTTGTGGCTTGTTGTTCCTTGCTTTCGTCTTACACGTAGACGTAGTATATATACATGTGCATATTATGTGCATTATGCACTATTTAATTGCTTAATACACTGCCAAGCAGGGGCGTAGCCAGGTAATCCCCCCGAACTTTTTCCGACTGAAATTTTATACTAGGGTCTCCCTTTGGTTTTTATGGAAATGGTTTTACAGGAAAAACTTTCCGATATGTTACCAATTGACCAAATTAAAGTAAAAATCAAAAATTTCCCAATTTTTTTCAAAAAGTGGGGCCTATTGGTCAGGGGGCCTTTCGGGGTCCGAGGCCCCCCCCCATGAAAAATTCCTAGATCCGCCACTGAATAGTAGTGCGCTACTCTGCACTCTGCAGATCCAGAGATGGCTGGATCGAATCCCCATTGGGTCATCCCGATGAAGATGCTGTCTTTATCCCAGTAAGAACCCCTTTGTCGTGGCATAGCGAGATGTAAGTAAAATAGGTAATATCTAAGCTTCTATTTAAAACTAGGTACTGTTAGGCTCAATCGTTCATTTTAGTTTTTATAGTTTTTATTTAAATTAGCGTAAGCCAAAAATGGTTGACCTTTATAGTTTTTCAAGTAACCCTAATAGGTAGCTTAAGTAAGCCTGTTTAATTTTAACATAAAATTTGTTACAGTAGTTGCTTTAGCAGTTAGAATCAGACGCTTAGCAGTTTTAATTTTTGCAAAAGCAAAAAAACCTTTTTTGGCTCTACTTGGTCGTGACATCATAGTCCACGTTATGTTTCTGTTTATGCGCATCAGTTGTTTAAATGCAGTTGTTTAGAACTGTTTGGTGATTAAAGTAGTAGATATAATCCTAAACCTTTAACTAGCATTTGTTATTTTTCTATAGAGTGTTTGCATGATTAAAAGTTGATGCATACGGTAATGCAGGCCAATCTTAAAAAAATTGTTGGCTGCAGGATTAAACTTTGTAAAAATTCTTATGTGTCAAAAGCATATATTTACTGTGAAAGATTTCATGAAAATCCTGCTTGTTTACCCATCTTTATGTTACTTATGAGCTAGACTAACCGATTGGTATATATACGCTGCTTGTTGACTTTGGTCGTGTTCGTTTATTTCTTTTTTGTTTGTTTATTGTATCATTTTAATGCTAATGCGCTCACTATTTTGCTAAGTTTAGTAAGTTTGTTTACTTTTTCAACGCGTAGTTTAACAAAAATTGCAGAAAAATCTAGTTTTATGACTCATAAAAATCTAGTTCCGAGACTCATCAAACTTTGCAAAACTGCTTGCCTGGTGTTCGTCTTGACTGCACCTAAGCAAAAAAGTTTGTATCAGGAATAAACAAAAAATTATAGCAATTTGATTTATTGGAAGTTACTCAGAGCGCCCCCTTAAGGTGGCGCTCCGAATAACTTCCAAGGCTTACGGGAAGGACAGATTTGACACTTTTTCAATGAAAATAGTATGCACGGATAGGGTTTGACAAAAAATAGTCATTAATGGAGTTTTTGAAAAAACTTGGCGAGGTGCCAAAGTAGTGAAAGATTATTAAATTCAATTTTTGAAATCGGCTGATGCTTCGCAGACATGACCGATTTTCAAGATTTATATATCAATTATCTTGCCGAGGTGTATCTTTTCTCAGATTTTTTTCAATCTCAAAAATAAGTCAAACATTTGCATTTTTCTGAAAGCGTCCACATTCAAACGGGAACAGCATAGTTCATGTACAGTGCATAAGAAAAACAAAAGCAGGTACACCTAGATATTGATGTAGTGTTTGCTTGGTTTGAAACAGTTTTGAATCAATGTGCGTCGTTTTTCCAGAATTTTAATTCAAAAATTTTGTGAATAGGTTTTGTTGTAATGGTCAACGTATTTTTTAGCTACCGGCATGGCTTTAGTTAGAGCGTGTAGTTGGCGATTTTGTCACTGATTTTTGAATGATTTGAAAGCAACCTTTTTGCAATTGAATTAATTCACATCAAAACTATTTTGAAAGGGGTATATGTGGCAAAAATATAGCACATATTTGACAAGTGAAAAAGTCAGCATTTTCTTCTTTGACTTATATTTTATTTTTGAATTTTCTGAGATATTTTCCAATGAAAAACTGATTTTTTCAGAATTACTTTAATTTTGCCTCTTTTGCAACATTTGTGTGCTATTATCAAATTTTTACGTTTCTGTAACACTGTTTGTGTCTTTCAGGCTGACATGTACCCACGTTGACTTGTAGAAGTTTTTGTATTTTTAGTTTTTCTTCTGTTTCCCAGTTTTATTTTCGTTTTTTAAAGAGGCATAGTTAAATTTGGACTTATGTGACTTATTTTTTGGTTGACTCTGTTTTTTGTTGGTTTTCTATTGATTATAATGACTAATTTAGTCGAATTTGCTAATGATAATTTGCAGAAGCAGATAATTTAACGATGTTATTGTTATATACAGTGTTTTCCTACTGTTTTTGATTTTTTTGGGTCTTGTGTAACTATCGTTGTATTCGGTGCAGATTCGGCGCTAGGGGGAATTCAAACGTGTATTTAGTCAGCGTAAAAAACACGTATTTATAGGTTTTCACATTCGCTGAGCTGTGATTACGATATATTTAGTGACGGGTTTTGTTTACTAAGGATTACCGAACGAATGATTTAACTACCAAAAGAATCGCTCTTGGATCTTACAACATGTTTCACCAAACACATGATTAAAAATATTTTAAATTTTATTTAACATCTGTTGTCAAATCTTTTAAAATTACAAGCAAACTTTCAGAAATGGGGGAGATCCCCTTCCCAGTAAAGTGCCTTATTATCAGAGTGAAGCACTATTATTGTTGGTAGTGTTTTTGATATGCTCAATAATTGTTAGTTAAATTATCCTTATAGCTGCAGTGATTTGGAAATCAGCTGCTTCCTCGACTACCAGTTCAACAAGTTCCTTCAACGTCCGCCCACTGCCAGTTCTCGCCACAATCAAATTGTACTCAAATCTCGGTGGTTGGATGGAGCGTGTAAGGCAGTCTACTATTAACGTTGCTATATTGTATAGTCAGATGGGGTAAAAAATACAAAATATGAGTTCAAGTTTTTTTGCTTTCCTGGATTAAGTTTCTAGGGCAAACTTTTTTCCAACAAGTTGCTCTACAAAACCACATATTAAACTTTTTTCTCTGCATTACTAATTTTATATAAATCGAAAAATAAACGTATTCTTTACCCCCATTTTGGGGGAAAAAATACGGTCGCGGGGAAAAAATACGGGTCGATTCTGAACCATCCAAGAAACGCAGGCCAAAATGCTTCTACAGTTATGAAACTCTACTCAGACTTACTCAATTTTTTAATTAAACTCGCACATAAAAGGAAAAACCACTGAAATTGGAGCCCCAATAACACCACGACTACTTTTTACACTACACTCTGTTTTGATTTTTTTCACATTTGATTTTTCCGTCTACGTATTCTTTCTTTGCGGTAAACTGAATCATTTGACGTAAAGATTGTACCGCGGACGCCGAAATTGGTGGCGACGCCCTGCTTGATACTTTTTGCATACTTAAATATAGTCTTAAATTAGTTTCCTTTATTGCTGTCAATATTCAAATCGTGTTGTACCAGAAATTGTTCCCAGATTATGTATTTTAAAGAGTAAATAACCAATATCATCATCAGCTTCGCAACTTAGGCATCTGTGCGTCTGTGTGTGTATTTATGTATATGGGCTTTTCATTTGAACATCTTGTGTAGCTGGAACCGCTCTGTCAGCAGTCCGTGGTCGTAGTACACTTGTCAGCCGTAGCACCTTGCTTACTGTGCTTACTTTCTTCCGCAAAGGAAATTGTTTTGGTTTGAAAACACGACAGAAAAGCAAAAAGTACCCGTTTTTTTCCCACAAATTGACCAAAAATGGGGGGGTAAAAAAATATGGTTCCCGTACGCGCCAACCAGTACCAATAGAGAAGAACCATTCACAGTCTGAAAGAAGGGTAGCTGACTATGCCATATGCGCAGTTGGTGCCGGAAAACAGCTAGACCCCGTGACAAGAGAAGCTTGTCAAAATTTTGTTGACCCTTGTAAAAGGAGCCATGTTTTGGGTGCATGATTTTGTCAGCTTCATATTGTAAGCTGAACACAGATTATTACTAGGTAATATGTTTATGTAATGTAGCAGCAGTAGTGCTTCCTTTGTATGTATTCAACAGGCATGTACCTGTTGGGGTTTTTCTTGGAGGGGGGTGTATTTTACCCCATGTTTCCGATCGTATTTTTTTACCCCCTCTGACGACTGCTTGACAGTAATGTATTAACAGAGCCATTCTAGTGTATTGTCGACTATAAATAAGTGATCATTTTCATTAGTAATAATAGTGTTAGTTAACGGTCGAATGGTAGATTTATACGTTCTCCATCACTTGTTACTGTACATTGTCATTTTTGTTTCAGTACATTTACATGTACACAGATTCGAATTATTTTTATTTGTCTTAATTTATTTTAGCATTATAAAGCCAGTGTACCCACGATTTTGCCGAAAACAGTCAAGGCTTGGTTTGAAAGTTACCACGCAAAATCTACGTTGAAAACCACAGCTCACGTGGTTCATTTCTCATTGCTGCTTTGTTGGTTGCATAGTTAGTCACCTATAGCATTGCAAAAATAACTTTGTAAAAATGCTTCATGATGCTGGGTGATTGTTGGTTTATTATCTCTCTTGCATGATACTTCGACAGCTGCTGTAATCCTGATATAGGTTTTTTATTGTGTATGTACATACATGCATCCTCTTTGTTATATAATTTGCCCAAAACATGATGCTACACTTACAAATACGCGTGGTTTGTGCATTGGAGATGTTTATTAGTTCCATAGAAAACTTCAAGTATCAGACAGAACTACCAATCCCAACTGCCGCTGTAATAGTAGTCTGGGTTTTTTTCAGGCAGAGCCGTACACTCTGCTGAATGCTGCGTCAAAGACTAATTGTATTTGCTTGTTTGTTTGTTTTGGGGTTTAAGTTGGGCACTGCTGTTCTGTTTCGTTTATTGTAGGGAAGTTTATCGTAGGCGACTTTCATACTTTTCTTTTCTGCAGGTTCTGCAGGTTTTTGCAGGTACTTTTTCTTTCCTGTAAGGAACAAGTTCAGTGGCTTAGTTTCCTTGAGACTCGACTACAGTACGACTCGTTTCGCGTGTGAGCGGCAATTTGTTAAAATTCGATCTCGGCACGTTTTTCAGTGATCAGCAATTTGTCGGGGCGGTAGGCAGCAATCAGCAGACGATCCTAGGTCTACTTTTCATTGTTATGCCTTGTACATCGACAATAGTGTGTACGCGTAGTGTGTGTGGAGAGACAGGGGCGGAACGGAGGAGTGATGACCCTGTCAGGGACTGATTATTTCGGGTGTTTTCTTGCTTTGGCTTTTGTTGCGTTTGTTTTAATGTTCTTGCGAGTTGTGTGTCCTAGTGAACGAGGTCGTGTTCAAAATTGGACAGCTCGTGCCGTCGCAGGCAACTTTGCTGCCAGTTTTTGAGCAAGGCTCTGTGTGTTAGATGGATGTGCAGCTAAAAAAATCGCGCCAATTTTTCACCTGTGATAACTGGCCTCTTTTATAGCAGCAATTTCTGATGATGTGGACACTCCAATATTGGTTTATTTTCTGGCTTTTATTGCCACATACTTTTATGTATTGTCTGTATTAACTTTCGTGCCATGTTGGATTGTTTTGCATTTTCCTGTTGCATTTCATGTTTCAGTAAACCGTAGAAAGCTAGCTACATCATTAGCTTTCGCTGTCTTTTTTACAAAAAAGTTTCGCGCCAATGTGCACATTTGCGTGAGGGTGAAGGCCATGGTGCTGGAATAAATTTAAACTTTCCTTCTCGCAAGACTGTGCACATGTAAACTTTGTAAATGTTTTCTTGAATAGAGCACTTTGTTAGAAATATCACTGGCATATTTAGAAAGGGCTTGATATACGCAGCCCCCTTCTCATTTGCGGCATGAGAAACCCGCTTAGAGGGATGCGAGCCCTCTTTGAGCCGCGCAAGGGTCACGTAGCATCCCCCACCAGACATCCCAGTATAGAGCGCGTGCTCCCTCTCCCCTCCGTTGCAACTTAAGAGGCCACGCTAAATTAAAATGCATTAGATTTGGCCAAATCTCCTTTTTTTACAAAAATAGAAAAACCAATTATTATTACAAGTAATTCAGTTAAAGTATTAGTTGAGTTAAAGTTAAATTAAAGTTCATACTCAAGCTTAATTAAGAAAATTGTAGCAATTAATATTTTCGATGACCAACAATTGCATTTTTGATGACGAACATTTTCGATGACGAACATTTGCTTTTTCGATGATCAACATTTTGTTTCGATAAATCGGGCCGAGACGGAGCTTCAGCACTGGCTGCATCTGCAACAAATGGGAATGTTGGGTAAACCATTTCTGTTGGTAAACCACTGTAACAATGGCTTAAATTAAGACTTAGGCGCAATTAAGCATAAATTGGCAACGACTGTTTGGCGTACTTTTAAAATTTACTTGTGCATTGTATTTTATTTCATTTTGTTAAACACAACATTTTAATTTTCGGAAATCGTCAGGCAATCAGACCTGCTACTGGGAATAATCGCGATAACCCTCCATCAAGATCGCAACAAAAGGAGGTTTATAATACATCTGTTATGTCAGTGAGCAAGCATGTTGTGTGTGCACTTGATTTGTCAATTATTTAGATTTGCTGAAATTTGATATATTCCAATTAATACCAATTTTAGCTCGGAAAATAAAAATTACAGAATTAACGTTGTATGAGTGTATTCGTATGTTACAGATTAGAAGACTTCAGTATGAATAAGGCAGCCACCAGTGTGTAGTTTACTGAATTAATAAAATTTCGTTTCTTCCTTCTCAGGAAGTAGTTGAGTCTTTTCCTAAGCTGGAGAGCTTACCATTTCCTTAGCGTCTGTTAATGTGTGCCTTGCATGATTCGTTTTACAGATTACTCTACTGGTGAGGGTGGAGCTAGCCGACTTCAACGTGTTCACCTTGAAGACAGAGTCTCTGATGCGAGAATGCATGCTGTGTTTGATGGAAGAAGAAGCAGGCCACTCCCATATCATCGCCAGAGTTCGCAACTTTTTGGAGGACGATCGCTTGCCTTGCAAATTTACTGCGCCAATGGCGGAATCGTGGAGGATCAACCAGTCACCAAAGGTATATATAAAATTTCCCCCTTCACTTTTTCAAACCTTTGCGTAAAGTTTCCCAAAAAAGTGGAAAAGTGCCGTACTAAATGTGACAAAAACTTTCAGAACCATCCCCCTCACTTTGAGGAGGATCCCCCTTCCCCCTCATACATGTATGCTAACAGTATATTAAGAAAATATATGGTGCACAAGGCACCCACATACGCTTGCTTACGCTTGCATGAAAGACAATAGCATGTAACACAAAAGCAGTAAAGTTGCAGGGGTCGGGAGCGACAGGCCCCAGTACAAAAATTGGAGAAATTTTGGATTTTTAGGTCTAATTTGGTCAATTTGGAGACGTATTGGAAAATTTTTTTGGCTAACCTTAATTTACTGCCGCTTAGTGGGCACATGAAGGCTGCGTAAATTCTACGTATTTTTATTCTTGACTGCGTAAATTTAAGGTTCATTGCGTAAATACGCATGTTGTCATGCATAAAAATTTTAGTGCAAATCAGTGATGTCTGCGTTACAAATAGCAAATGGTTCAAGATATCAGTCGATATTGGTAGTCTTGAGTTGGTTTAAGAAATTTTGCAACCTGTTAAGATACGGTAAATAAAAAAGTATTTTTAAAAATTATTTTAATGAGCTCGGAAGAGCATAGTGCATGTTTCTTTTATAGACAACTAAAAATTAATAATTATTTTTCTAAAAAAATTGAATTTAATAATCTGACTTGTAAAAATTATCCATGAAAAGTTTTCATTTATAGCTCGAGATTTACGAAGCCGATTGAAACAAAAATTTTTCAATTCAGTAAACCATTAACAACACGATTATTTCTAGCTTCCGCATGAGTATTGAGTCCACGAACAGTATGGCAAACAACTGTAGAACAGCTGAATTTGTGCACTGGATCATTCACAGTCAGTTCATTGTCATTTTCCATGGCCAAACAAGACTCCCTTGACTGGGTACAAAACGCACCTATTCATTTCGACCCAAAATCTTTCAATCCGATTGTTCTGAATTAGAAATAAATAGGCGCCTACGTTTACCTATAAGTTTATAAATACCAGCCACCTCTATTTTTTTTTAAATTTAAGTTAAACTTTTTAGTATTTGTTGATTGACCGGAAAAACTTCCATGACGTCGCCAATTAACCAAATTTGTCCGAAAAATCAAAACTTTTAATATTTTTGAGCGGGGATCGTTCCCAGACTGCTGCAGTCATACGTCCAACAATGTCAAAATTTTGGGGACCTTCTAGTTTCAATCGACGAAAAATACTCTAAATTTAGCAAACATTCTCGACAAATGTGCCTTTATTGCCAACATCTTCACCCCGAACCCTCGATTTCAATCGCAAAACATCCCAACCCCCTTATATTTATATACATACCTTCAATTTTAGTTTGGAATTTTTTTTAGCAAGGCCATTCCTATATGAATGTTCGTTTTCAAAAATTTTTAAAGTTAGACTTAATCACAGGGTTAGTTTCAGGCTAAGTTTATGCTTTTGCGTAAATTACTTAGTAACAAACAGTAAACAGCGGCTTTTTTAGTTTTGCAATTCCACAAGTCATGTGTTCATGTGCATAGCTTCGCTTCGCAGGAAGACTGCCTACGATGTACCTACATTATATATTTAGTAGCAGGTAATAATATAAGAACGAGCCGAATGCTCCTAAAACAAATTCCAATCCGTGGTCAACCACTACTTGATTCCATAATCCAAACTGTTCCAAAGATCTTTTAGAGACACTTTTGACACATGCATGATTTTAAAGTTTCAACACTAATTGTTAAATTTTGGAATGTTTTGGCCTAAAACTAACTTTTTAGCCCATAAAAAGTTGAAAATGTCGGAAAATCCCATGTTTCAAAAACCGACATTCAACTTTTGACCAAATTCAAAAGTAGAGCTTTTTGTCGTTAGATTTTTAGTTTTAGAGTGCTGTACTGCTGTGGACAAAGTTGGGTAGATGTCGCGTGTAAGCGTGCACCTGCACAGGATTTTACACCCCCCCCCCCCTAGGCGCTATTTGCGCTATTTGCGCTATCATACTGTACAGCTCGAAAACGCCACCCCCCCCCCTGCTATTTGCGCTATACACGCTACGACAGGTACTCCCCCCTCCCCCCCCACCCCTCCCCCCCCCCTCCCCCCCCCTGCTATCGCAGTGCTATAACCGCTATTTACGCTATATAGCGCATATAGCACCTAAAATAGCGGCTATAGCGCTTCGAAAAATAGCGCTATTTTGGCAAATTATAGCACATTTCAAAATTCCGACAAAATCAAAGTGCTATAATAGCACAGCGCTATAATAGCGCATGGGAGGTGCTATTTTTTTCTGAGGCGCTATTTTGACTTAGATGAAATTTTTATTTTATTCGATAGCGCATATAGCACCTGAGGGTGCTATTTGCGCTATTTAGGCGCTATTTTGTGCTATCGGCTATTTGAATGAAAACTTTTGTACTTTTTAGTACGTATACAATCTCTCAATTAAAATTAAAAAGTTTAAAATTCTTTTCAAGTTTTACTTTGTGTTTTAATAAATGATATAAAAAAATAGCGCATATAGCAAAACGATAGCGCATCAAAGTGCTATAAGCGCTATTTTTTTCATAGGCTTAAAAAATAGCGCTAATAGCACCTGAGGGTGCTATTTGCGCTATTTAGGCGCTATTTTGTGCTATTGGCTAATTTATTGACATTTTTTGTACTTTTTACTATGTATACGATCCCTTAATAAAAAAAATAAATTTAAAATAATATTAAAATTTTCGTTTGTCTTCTGGTCGATGATATAAAAAAATAGCGCTTATAGCAAAACGATAGCACATCAAAGTGCTATAAGCGCTATTTTTTTCATAGGCTTAAAAATAGCGCTTATAGCACGTGAGGGTGCTATTTGCGCTATTTAGGCGCTGTTTTTTCTGCTATAAGCTAAATTACTGATTATTTTTTGCACTTTTTATTACAAATACGATCCCTGAATTAAAAAAAAATATTAAAATTATTACTAAAAGGGTA
>JASANF010011941.1:0-20616 GCA_030248245.1 Trissonchulus sp. WLG1_4 | reverse complement strand
TAGAACCCCTATCCACAAATTTAGATTTTCTGAACTATGACCCCTTGAAAATTTCATTTTCAGTGTTTTTGGTAGTGAACGTAAGCCGAAGTTCGAAGCCAAAAATGGCTATAATCTTTCGTTTTGGATAGTTTTGAGTGCGTTATGATGTTTTAAGGCATCGTCTAGACAAGAAAGACAAAAATATTTACTTCGCAAGGAGACAGGGATTGCCATGACACCAATACAAACTTAAAATTTACTCACTTTCAAAAATTTTGACAAAACACGCGAATTTTCGTACAACCCTTCAGAAAATTTTCTAACAGAGGTGGCAGTCACAATACTTTCAGGCAAGCTATTCCAAGGTAAAACAACTCTGGAGAAAAAAGAATATTTGAAAACACTAATTTTGCATTTTGGTACCATCAACTTCAAAGTATGTCCCCGAGTGCGAGAATTTTCGCTGAAAATGAAGTATTCATGCGGATTTATGATCGTCTGACCATGAACAATTTTGTAAGTCAAAACAAGATCCCGAATTAATCTCCGAAACTCCAATGACTTTAACCCCAAAATTTCACAACGAGCAGAATAGTCTAAATTTCTAAGCTGAAAGAAATGTCGAGAAAATCTTTTCTGAACTTTTTCGATAGATTCAATGTCGCCTATTTGAAAAGGATTCCAAACTTCACTGGCATATTCCAGAATAGGTAACACATAAGACTTGTATAACAACACAATAATATCCATATCTTCACTAGCACAGCTATGAGTAATAAGATACAGCACTCGGTAAGCTTTTTTCACAATTTTCGCAATATGATCTGAAAATTTCAAGTTTTTTGAAACGTGAACCCCCAAATCCGAACAGGAATTCACGTTATTTAAAATATGACCATCAACAAAGTAGATATGTTCATTATTACGATTACCCAAATGCATAATAAAGGATTTATCAACAGAAATAATCATTTGCCAAGTTTTAGCCCAACTACAAAATTTGTCAAGAGCATTTTGCAGTAAATCATGCCGTTGGGGACCTCCATAAAAAACTTTAGAATCATCAGCAAACCACAAAGTTGAGTTTCCGAATAAATCAATAGCATCGTTCACATAAAACAAAAATAATGAAGGGCCACACACAGAACCTTGGGGAACCCCACTGGTAACCACACTCCATGAAGATAGAAAATCGGCTATTCTCACTCTCTGACGTCGCCCAGTGATAAATGCCTCTACAAGATTAAGAAAATGGCCCCGAATTCCCACGTAAGCAAGTTTTTCAAGAAGTTTGCGATGACACACTGTATTGAAAGCCTTCTTAAAATCAATGTAGGCAATGTCCACATTGATACTGTTTTGTAAAGAGCGCGACCATTTATCAAAAGCTATCAAAAGATTTGAAACAGTTGATCTCCCCGACAAAAAACCATGTTGGTTCTCACTTAACAAATTATTACATAAACAGAATTTACGAATGGCGTCATTCAGCAAGATATCGAGTGGTCTAGCCGCTCCACACGTTAGGGATACATCTCTATAACTTTCAACTTTTGCACGGGAACCTTTATTTTTATAAATAGCCACAATGTTTGCATCTTTCCAATCTTTTGGAACATAGGAAAGTCGATAAGAAAAATCGGTAATAAAATAGATCGGAAAAGCTAGCTCAGCCGCAAAAGTTCTATAAAACATGTATGGGATCTCATCAGGTCCAGTTATTAGACTATTTTTTAGACCACGTAAGTGCCCAAAAATATCAACAACATCAAACTCTAGTGATGCACATTCATTAAATGTTGGTAAGTGGTTGCAGTACGTTTGCACATTATCATCAATAGTATAAACAGAAGAGAAATAATTATTAAAAGCTTCTGCCTTATCACTATCAGCAACAACTATTCTACTGTTATACTCTAAAGTAGGAACACCACATTTCGGTTTAATTTTTTGACTGGTATAACGAAAAAATCGTTTCTTGTTTGGATTACGAGCTAATTTTTCTTCATAAGAAGAATGAAAAAGAATTAATTCTCTTTTAAATAATTCTGAAAGCTGTTCATATCTGAAACGGGACATGTAGTCCATGTCTCTCACCCAGTTCTTAAACGCTATATTTTTCTGTTCATCCAGTTTGCGTAATCTAACAGGCCAACAGAGCTTACTCCTAGTTGTACGAACAAGAGGTACATGAACAGAAATACAGTTATGAATCGTTAATTTAAAAGTACGCCAAAATCGTTCAATAAGATGAAGATTTTCATCACCAGGCTCGCTGTGCCAAAAAAGTGACACCCAGTCTATCGCGGCTAAAGTAGCACTAATAGCTTGTCTATCCATAGCAAAATAATTTCTAAAAAAGTCGCGTTTTTCAGTTTTACCTCCCACTTTTAGAGTAAAAGAAAGTGAGGCGTGGTCAGACAAGCCCAGCGGAGAATCAACATAAGAGCTCATAACAACTTCAGGCCAGTTCACAAAAAGAATATCCAAAATATTAGGAGGGCTAAGACGCGTAGGGGAGTCAATAAACTGTTTAAATCCAAAGTAACTAATTTCAGTAAGAAAATCTTGCTCTAATTTTGAAGTAGAGGACCATGATTGCCAGTTTACATTTGGTAAATTAAGATCCCCAACAACTAAAGTTACATCACTTATTGGTGTTTTTATGTATATGTTGAGTGAGACATACGGATAAATCAGAAGCTAAATGCTGCAAGGCAACAGAATCAGATGGGGCCCTATAAAAAACAATAAATCTAAGACTACATTCCCTAAATATCAAGTCCAAAGCCAGACACTCGGAGCACAATAAGTGATTAACAGGAGCCAGAACATAGTTCAGAGCCTTATTGACACCAATGCAAACTCCGCCTCCATGGATATCCCTATCTTTACGAAAAATTTGATATTTTGAATTCCAAACTAATACAGAATCGTCAACATTATTATCAACTTTAGACTCAGAAATGGCAAAAACATCGGGATTTTGGGTATTCAATAGAAAATCAAGATCAAACCGTTTGCTTCTCAAGCCGTTTACGTTTGCATACCAACAGGTCAATAAGTCTGGGTTTTTAACAAATTGAACATTATAACTCAATTTCCCTTGAAAATTCACTGGTTTCCCTGAGGTTGAAGGGTAGCTGCGGTAGCGTATGATCTGGTCGCTGGAGGCTGTCCCCCACCCGCCTTAGACCCTCCGACACCACCTGGCTTCCCCCTGTCCCCCATAGCATCATCTGAACTGCTAGCAACACCCGGGCGGCCCATAAAGGCTCCCGGAGAACCAGAACCACCATCAGCGCCCCGGCCCACCGAACCTCCCACCGCTCCAGTCGAGCTGCTCGCCCGTGTCACCCCCATACCAACCCTTGTGATCCCTGGTTCATTCGTAGCATGGCCAGTAGCAGCATTCGCTGTTGATCTATCTGCCAACACACTATCAGGCCCCCGGATACCCAATACGCCACTCTGTAACCCGGCCGAAATGGGTCCGACTGTACCAGCCGGCGGCTCCACACCCTCCGATTGACTAAAATCAGATCCATAGAAATGAACAGCTGGATACATCCCAGTAGCTAGTCGGCCTACCCGATACTGCGCCGCCGCTGCCCGTTTTGCCACCCTCTCTTGGTAGGTCAGGTCGCGTCTTATACCGAGTTCACGCGGAAACTTTTTGGCGCGTGCCGCATCGAGAATATCTCGTTTAGCAGCTGGATTTACTGCGCGAACCTTAAGCAGCCTTGGACCGTTCTTTTGGGGCGCGTCACGCCATGCATCAGTCACCAGCTCTCGACTTAGCCCAGCATATTCAAGAATGTCCCCCATTTGCTGGAGGTCAGACTGCTGTCTCGACTCAGCCAGACCAAACACACAAAGATTGTCCTTTTTCTCTCTGCGCTCATCTAATTCAGCCATACTTTTAAAAACAGTATCACACGTAATACTCGCCACTGACTGCGCAATCCCGGAAACTAGGCGGCTTATGTCGAGCGACGATGCTACCGATTCGATCTTATGATCTAAAACTGCAATACGATCGACCAACATATCGAAATACTCAGCCAGATTTTTGTCTGCACGGATGTTAGGTTGATGGTTTTCTTTTTCAGTGTCGAGTTGGCAGTTGCGTAGCTGCTCAAGATCGTCTTTCAGTTTTTTGACTTCATCAGAGAGGGCAGGCACTTGCGGTATAACGTTGCGGCACTTAGCACACAAAAAGACCAACGGGTGACATTTATCCGGGTTTGTCAGGGTACGAGCTGTCTCAACCCGTAATTGGGCGCACCAATAATGAAACGGGGATTGACAACACAGACACTGAACGTTAGGGTCGTTGGGTTTCAGTTCGGAATTACATTTGGAGCACTCCATAACGCAAATTGGCAAAATAATAACAGTAAATAAAGCAGATGGTAGCCACGGCAATCCAAGAAAAAAAGAAAAGACAAAATCTAGAAAAATTAAAGACAAAATCTAGAAAAATTAAAGACAAAATCTAGAAAAATTAAAGACAAAATCTAAAAATTAAAGACAAAATCTAAAAATTAAAGACAAAATCTAAAAATTAAAGACAAAATCTAAAAATTAAAGACAAAATCTAAAAATTAAAGACAAAATCTAGAAAACTTAAAGACAAAATCTAGAAAAATTAAAGACAAAATCTAGATAAATTAAAGACAAAATCTAGAAAAATTAAAGACAAAATCTAGAAAAATTAAAGACAAAATCCAGAAAAATTAAAGACAAAATCTAGAAAAATTAAAGACAAAATCTAGAAAAATTAAAGACAAAATCTAGAAAAATTAAAGACAAAATCTAGAAAAATTAAAGACAAAATCTAGAAAAATTAAAGACAAAATCTGAAAATTAAAGACAAAATCTAGAAAAATTAAAGACAAAATCTAGAAAAATTAAAGACAAAATCTAGAAAAATTAAAGACAAAATCTAGAAAAATTAAAGACAAAATCTAGAAAAATTAAAGACAAAATCTAGAAAAATTAAAGACAAAATCTAGAAAAATTAAAGACAAAATCTAGAAAAATTAAAGACAAAATCTAGAAAAATTAAAGACAAAATCTAGAAAAATTAAAGACAAAATCTAGAAAAATTAAAGACAAAATCTAGAAAAATTAAAGACAAAATCTAGAAAAATTAAAGACAAAATCTAGAAAAATTAAAGACAAAATCTAGAAAAATTAAAGACAAAATCTAGAAAAATTAAAGACAAAATCTAGAAAAATTAAAGACAAAATCTAGAAAAATTAAAGACAAAATCTAGAAAAATAATGCAGCATAATGTACTCGTATAGACATGTATATAAAGGCAGCATGATGTGATCAGCACCCGTATTCATAAAGCGCAAGCTCGGCTTTTTATTCGAGCTTTGAGTAAGCCCGGCTTAAGGGGGTAGTGTCGCGAAAGCAGTCGATTTTGCGTAACTGTAAAACATTTTTAGAAAAAGATAAGACATTGTTCTTTATATATTTTGAAAATAGATGTTAAGGCAAGTATTTTCGCCAAGTTTCATCAAAATTGATGCAGTATACTTTTTGCAGTGAGGTCGCAAAGTCGGAAAAATGACGTTTTAAAAACCTATTCACATTCGATTTTTTCGTCACAATTATCAACTTATTTGTTTAGTTTGCTTACATAGACTAAAAGGACATATGTTGTAGTTTATGCACACAAAATTTAGTGCAAATTGCTTGAGTGGTTGCGGAGTAATACCTGTTTGAATTGTGAAACTGTGCGTAAACAGTGAAGTACTCACAGCAATAATGATAAATTGTGAAAAATTTAGACGCTTATTTTAAAATCAAAAGAAAAACGAACCTTCATTTTTCATTTTTCTTATTTGTGGCAAAAAACCGTGCGTCGACACGTTACGTGTGCTTCACAAGCTGGCCAATCTGATATCTGGCTGAATTAGTTGAGTTATCATGTCCTTATTGTGTAATGTCTGGCTTACAATCGGTGATTGGTTCAAGATATTGGTAGATATTGGTAGTCTACTGTCTGGCAGTACTTATTTAACACAGTATAGCATTGGACTAGTTTCTCAGTGAACGTACAAGTTCAAAGCAAAAAGATCTCTTTTTGCAACCTATGAGCAAAACTGCTTTCGCGACACTACCCCCTTAAAATCCTTGCTTTTCGTATTCATAAAACCAAGCTATGCTTTTTATCCAGGCTTTTTGGTATTCGTAAAAGCTTGGATAAAAAGCCGAGCTTATGGTATTCATAGAAATCAAGCTCGGATTATAATCCTTGGATTATAATCTAAGGATTATAATCCGATTATATCCAAGCTTGGATTAAACAAAAAGCTCGAATAAAAATCCAAGCTTGCGCATAAGCCTAGCTTTTTATTCCGGCTTTTTCAAGCCAGAGTTACGGATAAAAAGCCGGCGTGTCTACACGAGGCCGAATCGTCACGAGGCCGAATCGTCGCCAGGCCGAATCGACATTTTTAAAAGTGCTCAATTTAGGCTTGAGCTTAGGCTTAGGTTCAGGCTTAGGTTCAGGCTTAGGCTTAGGCTTAGGAAATAGGTCGGAAAAAAGAATTTTTTTAGGAAAAATCGTGTCAGCTAAGCCAAAACGTTGCATTAAAATAATAAAGTCTAATCGGCCTGATGACGATTCGGCCTCGTGACGATTCGGCCTTGTGCAACATTTTCGGCCTGGCGACGATTCGGCCTCGTGACGATTCGGCCTCGTGTTATACGACCAAAAAGCCGAGCTTTTTATCTCGACTTTTATGACTACCGGCCCTGGGCACTGGTCCACTGCACTATCCCCCCCCCCCAACTGCACTTGATCCGAACTTTTTTATTGCACATTTGCACACACTGTTTGTCTTTCAGAAAGAAAATCAGGGTTGGCGCGATAGCGCCAAACCCTAGAATAGCACCCACACACCATATTGCGAGATTTTAAAATGAATTTTTTAATAACTGAAAATTTATGCAAGCAAATCTGTTTTAATTTGGTATGTGTACTTGCCTGGGGGACCACAGGAAACCCAAACCTTGGAAAATTTATCTTTAAAATATGAGCGACATATCAGCAAATGAACACATAATTATCTATAAAATATCTGCAAAACATCTGCAAATTATCCTACAAAACTACCTCAATTACCGTATAATTTTCGTAAAAATATCCTACAATTTTCTTATAAATTTCCGCAAAATAACTCATTTTCAGTCCAACGATCGTATCATTAACCCATTTTTTTTCTTAAATTTTTCGAGCAATTATCACAATCTTTTCTTACAAATTTCTTCGAATTATCCTATTTTTTTCTTACGAAATTTTAACTCTTATCTACTTGATTTCTTACACTTTTCTTACATTTATCCCATTATTTTCCTACAATTTTCTTACTTTTATCCTACTAATATTTTATTATTTTCAGTCTGATTTTTATTTACTTTTTATCATTTTTTCGATGCATTTCCTAATAAAATTCAACAATTTTCTAAATAATTATAAGGAAATAATACGACTGCTTTCTAATACTAATCAGTGTGAGGCTCCGGCTCCGGCCGGATTTGGCCCATCCGGCTCCGGCTCCGGCTCCGGCCGGAGCGATTCAAAAATTAGCCGGATGCTGAACCGGAGGTAAATTCTCTGAGCCACCCAGATTGCAGTAAGAGTGGCAAGGGTCCCCCTTTGGTTTTATCGCCCGACCGAAAAAAAATTTCTGATACGTCTCCAATTGACCAAATTTGACCTAAAAATAAAAAAATTCTCGAACTTTTTTTCCTGGGGGCTGCCGCCACCAGACCCCTCCTACTCTGTTGGTTGCTGTTCCTTGTCATTATCTTTCATCAAAGCCTATGCATGTCTACAAGTATATACATACCTTATGCTGAATCTAAATTCTATGAGCGACCCATACTCAGGGGCGTAGCCAGGGGGGGTCGCGGGGGTCGCGACCCCCCCCTTTGGTCGAACTTGAAGAAATTGTCAACAAGGGTCCCCCCTTTGGTTTTTATCGCCCGGCCTAAAAAATTTCTGATACGTCTCCAGTTGACCAAATTTGGCCTAAAATTCAAAAATTTCCCCCAAATTTTCTCTGGGGGCTGCCACCCCCATATCCCTACGACTTTGTGGCTTACTATTCTTTGTTATTATCTTTCGTCAAAGCCTATGCATGTATACACGAGTACATTATGCTACATTTACTTGTGCAACACACTGTCTGATGCGACGTTACCATCTTTTGTTTTAAATTTTCTGTCGGAAAAGTTTGTGATACGTCTCCAGTTGACCAAATTCGGTCTAAAAATTGGAAAAATCGCCAATTTTTTTCCGGGGGCTGCCGCCCCCAGACCCCTACGACTTTGTGGCTTACTATTCTTTGTTATTATCTTTCGTCAAAGCCTATGCATGTATACACGAGTACATTATGCTACATTTACTTGTGCAACACACTGTCTGATGCGACGTTACCATCTTTTGTTTTAAATTTTCTGTCGGAAAAGTTTGTGATACGTCTCCAGTTGACCAAATTTGGTCTAAAAATTGGAAAAATCGCCAATTTTTTTCTGGGGGCTGCCGCCCCCAGACCCCTGCAACTTAGTGGCTTACTTTTTTTTGTTAATAACTTTAACCAAAGCCTCTGCATGACGTTCTGCTTCTGACGTGATTTGCATTTAATTTCCCGGGTCGAAAAAATTTCTGATACATCTCCGTTTGACCAAGTTTGGCCTAAAAAACTGAAAAATTCTCCAGTTTAGCTATATCGTTAGCTTCTGGACCCTTTCCCCCCACCATTTTTGTAATTTCGGTGTCTGAAGGTCCCATTTTACGTTCGATTAGCATTAGCATTTTGCATTCGATTATTCGAAAAATTACCATTGTTTTTCACCGAAATATGTGTCGTTTTTTGCGTTAAAATCGAACTTAAGTGCAATTGTTTCATGTTTCAAAAATGAAAAGTCATCCCCCGAAATTTTTTCCTGGCTACGCCACTGCCACTGCATACATGTATACAATTTTTGGCCATTATGATGAAGTCGTTGTAAACATATCGTAAGATCGAGAAGATGGATGATTGATTTTTATTAAACATTAGAAAATTTTTCATCATAAGGGTATCAATTTCGACCTAGCTCCGGCTCCGGCTCCGGCTCCGGCTCCGGCAAATTAATTTACCTCCGGCTCCGGCTCCGGCTCCGGCCGGAGCAAAAATCCTGCCTCCGTCCGTTCGCTAAAATGTATATATATAAATGTTCTACGTTCGCCCTTTTGCGGGAATAACATGTAAAACTGGTCGTTCGCCGCCAGTCCCTGGCATATTTTTAGGCAAAATTTTATGGGGGGGGCGCGATGGGGGGGGCAGCCCCCCCCCATGGATGGGGGGGGGGGGGCGTCGACCAAAAATGGGGGGCGCACCAATTTCACGATAAAACACTATTTTTATAAGAAAAAATGGTTATTATATGCTAAATGTTACGTTTTCATACGTTATTATAGCTACGCTAATACTAAATTTAGCCAAAAAGGACTCAAAAACCCGATGAACACGACATTGCTACAGCTAAAAATTCGCTAAAACGGCCTTTCAGAAAAAAAATTTGGGCTATGGGGGGGGGGGGCACCCCATCTGAAATGGGGAGGCTCAAAATGGAGGGGGCGACCAAAATGGGGGGGGAGGCGCCGGACCAAATGGGGGGGCCCCCCCCCCCCCCCCCCCCCCCCCACTAAAAATATGCCAGAGTCCGAACCATCGCCTCCAGGCCGAATCGATCGTTGCTAGGCTAAATCGTAAAACTGAACATTAGGGGCAAAGGGCGTTAAGGCCAAGTTTCAAGTTTGGTTTTGGTCAAAAATTAGACGATTCTGCCCAGTTATTCTGAAGGAACCGATCAAGGTGCCTTTGTTTTGATTTCAAAAATATTGCAAACCTTATATATATATATATACGTAGACACGTTTAGAACGAAAAACACGGGTGTCAAAAAAGCGAAACATCGCTCACTGAGGGCTCAGATTTCGGAGGGTCGTATCTCAGATTCTCATTCAGACAATCCAGAAAATTAAATAGGGGTTCCTGAAGCAAAAATGCTTCAACCGTGCCCTATATACTTGAAACAATAGGTCCACTATTCCTCCCAACTGCATTTAACTCCAAAATTGCATTTATTGAAATTGTTAAAACCAATCCAAAAACTGCCGAAAAGTTCATAAAATTATTACAAACGGTGATGACAAGCGACATTTTTGCCAGATAATTCCAGGAAATTTGGCTAAAGTTTGGATGATTTTAATGGAAACTTGGGTGAAATTCGTGAGAAAATTGTTAAGTTAATTTGCTGATAAGTTGATGATCTTTGATCGAAATTTAGATGAAAATTGTAAGATAATTTGCTGATAAGTTGATGATCTTTGATTGAAATTTGGATGAAACTTGTAAGAAAATTGTAAGATAATTTGCTGATAAGTTGATGATCTTTGGAGGAAATTTGCAAGAAAATAATAAGATAATTTGTTGAAAAATGGTCGATAACTTCGGCTTATTGGTCAAAATTGTGGATGATCCTCACATGAAAGCTACAAGAAGTCAGTTTTGCAAATAAGATCTTATAATTTTCTTGCAATTATCTTGCTGTTTTCGGGGGCTTGGGTTTCCTGTGGACGGCTACATGCTGGCCAAATTTCAGGCAAATCGGTTGGGTATTACCCGAGATATGAAAAATCGTCTCCCGCAAACTCGGATTTTTCCGTCTTTTTTTTCCCGGTCGCAAATCTCAAGAAATACACGTTGGCGGGGCACTTTTTTGTGCTATTTATCTTCAATCTGGTTGGGAATAGAGGCATTAGCAAAATGGTGTTCTAGGCTTTTGCCGTTTTGGCTCTGCTGGGAGGGGGGAAACCCCTTTTTTGGGCCTCGAAAAATGGCGAAGTCCGGTAAAAATATGTGCCAGCTTTTGAGACGTCACGCAAACAGCCCAAGTCTGATCTTTTGCATGCATGGTAGTGTAGTGGGGTTGTAGTGAATCTGCTATTTTGGAGTCGATCGTGCCACTGTAGCACTGGGGAGGGGGCTCGGAAGGTATATACTGTACGTGTATTATAGGGGTAGGCTACCTACGGGCAGTGCAGCCAACACGGTTATAGATGGGGGGCGGGGCCTTGGGTTGGAAAATAAACCCATATACTTGGCATTGCGGGGGGCTTTTGGTTTTTTGTTGGGTTTTTTATACGTGTAGGCCGGAGCTGCCGCCCCCCCCCCTGTCCCCCTTGAAAACATGATTTTTCATGATTTTCTCAATGTATATATATATAACGCTTTAATGGGTAACTGCTCGTTCTGTATTTCTATTGCAACGTAATATATATGTGCAGTAGTGATCGAACGGGATCCCGAATCCCGATCCCGAATCCCGAGGGTAAAATCCCGATCCGGTCCCGATCCCGATCCCGAACGCAAATCCCGATCCCGATCCCGAACGCAAATCCCGATCCCGAACTCAAATCCCGAAATTTTCGGGATTTTGCAAAAGTTTTTGCACGTCCCAAATTTTCAATTTCGTGTAAATTTTCTAAAAATTTTCACTGGGGGCTCCGCCCCCAGACCCCCACTACTATATGACATGATAACTTTGTTACAGTAACAGTTGTTGTTCATCACTTATCTTGTTTAATGTGTGTTCAAGTTCTCATGTGGCCCACACAGCGGTGGACGCGGATCAAAATTTTCGATCCGCGACCCAACCCAACCCAGCCCGCGGCTCAGCACTCGTGGGCAACCCGCAATCCAACCCGCGCTGTAAAAGCCTACCCACTACCCTCTTTGACCCACCGTTCCATAAAACCTATGTACCTGTTAATTATTTTTAGTGACATGTGTACATAGTGTACATCTTGACGTTATTCACACTGCTACTTTAAACGAACTTTGCACTATTACGCATTACTCTAATTTCTCTAAAATTGGAGTCCGACGTCGTAAATTTGTCAGGTTTTGGGGGTCGGGAAAAATTTAGCGACCCGCGCAGGTTGAATTGGGTACCCAAGGGTCGACCCTAGGCTCAAATTTTCCGACCCAATTTCCGATACGTCTCCATTTGCCCAAATTCAGTCTAAAAATATAAAATTTCCAAATTGGATTTTTAGAGTGGCTGCTGATCCCATGCTGATGCAAATTTGTGACTTAATATCGCTTGCTTTCATACATGTAACGGGGTCAAATTTTTTTGGGGGGAGGGTGCCTTTCCGGCCAAACTTTGGAGACCCTCTCCCCTGATTGACCAGAAGCACCCCAAATTCTTCAAAATTCCGTAAAATTTACGCAAAATTGCCATTTTTACTAAATTTAGCCCAAATTTTCGGGACCCTTCCCCCCCTACCCCTCGATTTTGGGGGGTCCCCTCCACCCCCCTCTCATACGTGCTTGCAAGGGCGTAGCCAGGCGTTGAGTCGCAAGGGTCGCGACCCCTTCCTTTTGGTAGAACCTGAAGAAATTATCAACAAGGGTCTACCCTTTGGTTTTCACGTCCGGCCGAAAAAATCTCTGATAATTGACCAAATCTGGCCAAAAAATCAAAAAAAATTCGAATTTTTTTCCTGGAGGCTGCTGCGCCCAGACCCATGCAACTCTGTGGCTGACTATTCCTTGTTATTATCCTTCTTCAAAGCCTATGAATGACTACAAGGGTATATACATATGCTGCATTTACTTGTGTAATACAGTGTCTGATGTGACGCTCCCATCTTTTGTTTTAATTTTGCTGTCTAAAAAAATTCTGATATATACGTCTCCAGTGACCAAATTCGGCCTAAAAACAGAAAAATTCTGTGTTTTACTGGCTGTTGCCGCCCCCAGACCCCCGCTACACTGAGTTTATTTAATTCAAATGACCAACACTGCATTTTGTTATGCAAAAAATGAATTCTGGCGGCTGACACCCCTAAAAACCCGGAATAGTGAGTGTAAAAATGTGAGCAAAAAGTAGACAGGTGCAACCCCCCCCCCCGTCTCAAACTCCTGGCTACGCCCCTGCATGCATGCTTGCTTTTATCTTTCGTAAAAGTGTAACGCAGCACTTGGCAATTATTGCAGCAAACACAACATTTTTAGTAAATTTCTGGTTCGTTCGGCTGACACTGAAGAAAGTGATAACTGATTTGGCCGATAAAGGCCGAAAATCCAATTACTAAATACCTGACTTCTGGAGGCTGCCGCCCTTAAACTCCAGCAATGCTTACAAATCAGTATCTCACCTTGTCTCGGACATTTCACGTTGTGCATCGATACTATCTTACTATACTCAGTATTCTGGTGTCAGGGTATCTGTTTCCAATATTTGTGTACTTCCCCCACGTAAAAAATGTACTATTCGACTTCGAAATTTTTTTAAAAATCTCAACCAAAAATCCCGAATCCCGATCCCGAATCCCGAATCCCGAGGGTAAAATCCCGATCCGGTCCCGATCCCGATCCCGAACGCAAATCCCGATCCCGATCCCGAACACAAATCCCGATCCCGATCCCGATCCCGATCCCGAACGCAAATCCCGATCCCGATCCCGAACTTCAATCCCGTTCGATCACTAATGTGGGTTTTTGTGTCTGGGGTTGAGGGGGGGGGGATTAAAGTATTTCAAAATATTGGTCAAGTACGGTTGTGTGTACTATATATACATAGGAAATATGTAGGCAGTACAGCCAAAACGGTTACAGATGAAGGCCTGTCGTCTTGTATTCGAATATTAGCCCATATACTGTGCATTGCAGCGTGTTATTTATTTTGTTGCCGCATTTACGTTCTAGCCAGAACTGGTGTACCACCCTGTGATACCGTTGAAAAGATTTTTCATGATTTCATCAATGTATAACGCTTTAAGGGATAACGGCTTGTTCTGTTTTTCTATTGCAACTTAATATACAATCCAGGCGTGTCAGTTGATACTGTTTGGTACGCGTCGTAAGAACTGTTCCACCTTGGCAATCCTGGCAGAGTGCCAGAATGTCAAACTGACCAAATTTTTGAATTTTCTTAGTTTTGTTGAAAAACTGTGAAAAAGGTTTGAGGTGCTGAACGTGAATATAACGTTGTTGTGAGAAAAAAGAATTGTTTTCTTCCAAAAAAGAAGCAGTGTAGCCAAAACAGTTATAGATGGACTCCTGTCGTCTGTTATTCGAATATAAACCCACTCCTGTCGTCTTGTATTCGAATATAAACCCATATATTTACTGTGCATTGCAGCGTGCTATTTGTTTTGTTGCCAGATTTGCGTAATAACCAGAACTTGTGCAACCCCCCCCCTCCCCCCTGTGATACCGGTGAAAACATTTTCATGATTTGAAGCTGAATCTCTCAAGCGGAAAAATGGATAGGATTATTATAAAAATGCCCTTCACAGAAGGGCAGCAATGTTAGTAGAATAGGAAAGCGGAAAAATGCTAATATGCTTGTTAAACACCCGGGACAAGTTTTGCCCCCGAGTAGGAAAACGCAGCTTGCTAAATGAAGCGGACAAGAGTTGTGTCAGAATAGGAAAACGCAGCTTTTTAAATGAAACGGACAAGACTTGCGTCAGAATAGCAATCGCCCTGCGACACGTCAGTGCTTTCTGCACCCTATTCGCGCGAACTAATCAGCCATTATCATGAGCTGCTCTGTTGCCGGAAAAGTATAGTATACATAGCTAAGTATACAAAATCAAAAAGACTATTTAACAAACAACAGTCATTAAAATTGGAAAACTTGAAGAAAGAAAATGCATCGAAGTTTTGGAAACTGCTTTGTCCACAAGTTAGCAATCTGTTACCGCCCGACCTGCATTTTGCTACGTATTATCAAAACCTATACTCGGACGAAAACATCTTACCTAACCAAGTTAGTTTAGCATTTGAGCTTGACTTGTATCTGACTAAAAATTTATTTTATGAACTTTTGGACAAAGACATTTCTATAGATGAATTAGAATTAACTATTGATTCAATCAAATGTAATGTTTCTAATGGTATTGATGGTATTTCTAATCAATTGTTAAAAAAATGCGTTAGTTTATCTCACTTATTTTGTCAATTCTTTAATGCTGTGTTAAGAACTAGTATTTATCCTGACAATTGGACGATCGCCAAAATTATTCCCATTTTCAAAGGGGGTGATTCTAATAATGTTACCAATTATAGAGCCATTTCTCTGCTGAATAACCTAAGCAAACTTTTTGACACGATATTAAAAAACCGAATTCAAAATTGGTTAGATATACGCGGATTCCAAAACCGAGCCCAGTTAGCGTATAAAAAAGGGTACTCTACAGCAGACAACTTATTTATTTTGCATTCAGTCGTATCTTCTTATATCAGTAACCAAAAAATAGTCTATGTTGCATTTATTGACTTTACTAAAGCATTCGATCGGATAAACAGAATTGCCTTGCTTTGTAAACTTGCACGAGCAAATTTGTCGCCAAAAATGCTAAAACTTTTTCAAAATATGTTTTCGAAAACAAAATTTTGCATGTCTGGTGAGTCTGAAACTTTATATGAGACAAAAGTAGGTGTCCAGCAGGGTGCCGTTTTATCCCCTCTGTTCTTTAGTATTTATTTGGCTGACTTAGAGCAATACTTAGAAAGTAATAATGCTTCCTTTGTTGTTTTGCATCAGGGTTTTTTTTTTCAAAAAATTTTGTGTGCATAATTGTGCAAAATTTTAATTTTAGTGTGCAAAATTTTATTTTTCTGTGCAAACTGTAAATGCGTTTTCCTCGCTTATATAGAAGCATATATACGCGTTTTTATACCTCTAGAGGTACGTACGTATCAGTGGCCTACTCAGAAAAAAATTTCGGCGGTGGGAATGACTTTTCAATTTTTTGTAATGGGTCAAAAAACGCACTTATTAGCATTTTGAACACTCATAAAACGCCTTACAAGCGCAAGATTACTAAACCAATAAGTTGCAGCGGTCTAGGGGCAGTAGCCCCCAGCAAAAAATTGGCGATTTTTCCAATTTTTAGACCCAATTTGGTCAACTGGAGACGTATCAGAAATTTCCTCCGACAGAAAAATTAAAACAAAAGATAGTAAGTAACGTCACATCATACAGTGTGTATATAACGCAAGTATATAAATTTAGCATAATATACTGGTGTGAACATGTAAATGCAGCATAATGTACTCATCTATACATGCGTAGGCTTTGATGAAAGATATGTAATAACAAGGCTTAGTATTAGTAAGCCACAAAGTCGCAGGGGTCTGGGGGCAGCAGCCCCCAGAAAATAAATTTGGGAAAATTTTTGATTTTTATGCCAAATTTGGTCAATTGGAGACGTATCAGAACATTTTTAAAAGAACATTTAAAAAACAAAAAGACAATGTATTCCACAAGTAAATGAGCATAATATACTCGTGTAGACATGCACATGTAGCCCCCCCAAATCGAGGATCCGGGGGGGGAGTGTCTCCAAAATTTGGGCAAAATTTCGAAAAAAATGGCACTTTTTGGCGAAATTTTTATAAAATTTTGCAAAATTTAGGGTATTTTTGGTCAATCTGGGGGGGGAGGGTCCCCAAAATTTAGTCGGAGAGGCCCCCCCCAAAATTTCGACCCCGTTACATGTATGTGCATAGGCTTTGATGAAAGACAATAACAAGAAATAGTAAGCCACATAGTCGCAGGGGTCTGGGGGCAGCAGCCCCCAGAAAAAAATTTGGGAAATTTTTGATTTTTACGTCAAATTTGGTCAATTGGAGACGTATCAGAAAATTTTTCCGGCCGGACCATAAAAACCAAAGAAGGGGCCCTTGATGCCAGTAGATGCAGGGGTCTGGGACTCTGGGGGCGGCAGCCTCCAGAATTTTTTTTCGATTTTGCATTAAAAACAGTGCATTTTTAGCACATCCCAGGCCCATCGGACGCTGTGCATTATTGTGCAAAATTTTAATTTTTGTGTGCAAAATTTTAAAAAAGTGTGCATTTGCACAGGGTTTTGCACAAAAAAAAACCCTGTTTTGCATAATGCAAAATTGTACTTATTGCTCTATGCAGATGATATGGTTTTGTTTTCGGAAACTCCTGATGGCTTACAATATTCACTTGATGTTTTGAATAATTATTGCAAAACATGGGGTATTAAGGTAAATTGCACCAAATCAGAAGTTATGTGTTTTGCTCAGAAACGGCGGTTTGTTCCGCAGTGTGAATTTCATTATGATCAAGAAAAATTAAAGATCGTAAGTTCAACTAAATATTTAGGCTTTTTGATACAATCTAATAGTGTGTGCTCATCAGTTTTGATTGAAAATCGAGTTTTATTAGCTGAAAAATCCAAATTGTACTTATTACATTTGTTAAACAATCATGCGCATTTAAATTTTAAAACAAAAATGGAATTATTTGACACTTTAATTACATCGGTATTGCATTATGGCTGTGAAATTTGGGGCTATACAACATGGTCAACGACCACTTTTAGAATTTTGCATAACTATTTAGATAAACCTGAAAAAGTTCACGTTTCTTTTTTAAAACGATTACTAGGAGTTAAAACTACAACTCCGACTGTGGCCATTTACGGTGATACTGGTAGATTTCCGTTGATAATTAAACGTATTCTTGCCACTATTAAATTTTGGTCAAAAATATTAGAATCTCCTGAAAATTCACTGAGAAAGCAGGCTTATTATGCTCTTTGTTACCTACATTTTGTTAAACCAAATTGTGCCAATTGGCTGACTGGCTTGCTATCAATATTGACGTATTCTGGCAATATAAATGTTTGGCAACAGCAATATGTTATTGTATCTAATGCCCTTTTCAATGTAATCAAAAAGTATTTCATTGACTATTTTTCAAATTATGAATGGGTTAATGAGTTGCAACGTTTGCCTAGCTTAGACTGCTACACTCAATTTAAAACAAATTTTGGAGTGGAAAAATATCTTTCTGAAATTAAAAATATAAGAAATAAACTAGCACTAACTAGATTAAGACTTCGATCACACGATTTAGAAATTGAGCGTGGTCGCTGGGACAGAAGACTAAATTATAGACTCCCTAGAGAAGAACGCATTTGTACTTTATGCTCGATGCAAGAAGTTGAAAATGAAATCCATTTTCTTATAAAATGTCCCTTTTACAGTGAAGAAAGAAATAGCATTCTAAACAGTTTAATACCTGCAACAAGCCCACAGGAAAAGTTTGTTTTCTTACTTCGTACGGACAGAACCGATATTCTAAACTCTGTGGCTAAATTTACGTTTGTAGCATTTCGTAAAAGACTGAATTTTTTCAACAGTCGAAATTTATAACTGGAGCAGTGCAACTATTAACATTAACATTTTATTTGGTTTGTTTACTAATATTGCTCTTACAATGTAGCTGTTATTTCTGGCATGTATGTGCGTTTTTTTGTTATGTTAGCATAAAATGTCCCTGTTTAAGATTATATGCTGGTACGATCAATAAACATTTAAACATTTTAAACATAGCTGGTTCTTGATGTTATTTACAAAGGCAAGCCATGACCGGAATAAACATTCTTTTAATGAGTCGTACATTCACAAAAATCATTAATCGATCATAGCGGTCATTCGTTTTTATATATTTTTACACATACGTTATACGTACATGTGTTTAATCATCATAAACATTTAAGTAGACTAAGCTTCGTGTTGAATATTAGTATGTACTTGCTGTGAAATGTTTATTTAAAATATGTCATTCGTAACTTTCGGGAAAGATGTTTAGAAAAATAGATATGTAATATAGTCAGGGTGGGGAAAAAACATGACGGAAAATTGGGGTAAAAAAACATGCCCTGTGGCTGAGCGCACATACATACTAGACAGAGAACTCATAGTGGAAATAAAAATTGGACTTCTGGACAGTGCACACATATCATAATATAACATTTGAAGCAGAATCAATGGCTTAGCTGACGACGAAAATTGACACCCCAAAAAACGTCACAAAAACTAAGAACTTTTTGAAGTTGCTAAGATTATAAAATTTGACACAGATAAATAGGGAAGCTCATACTTTGCATGGGGGTATTATTTTAACTTGTCTATTTACTGCTATACAAGTTTAGTTGATATATAAACGATTTTCAGAACTTCGGCCATGTTTTTTTCCCCACATTTTTTACTCCAAAATGGGGAAAAAACATGGCATGTTTTTTCCCCACCTATGTTTTTTTCCCCAATTGTATGTTTTCTTTCCCCCGCGTGTGTTTTTTCCCCTCAGCAAAATATAAAGTACCAACATTTTTGAAACGGATTCAACGGGTAGCTGGAACAGTGTTTACAGTGTGCAGATGACTGGAGGTACTAGATATCTTTACAACTTTAAGTCTAATTGATATCTCATACATGACGAGAAATATAACCTTTATTTATGTTTTTTCCCCACCCTGACTATATGTGAAGAAATTTAAATTAAGTAACTGTATATTTACTTTACAATACAAGTCCTGACATGTGCATATGTAATAGTAAGCGTCAAGAATGCTTTTCTTAGTTATTCGCGCGAATAGGGTGCAGAAAGCACTGACGTGTCGCAGGGCGATTGCTATTCTGACGCAAGTCTTGTCCGTTTCATTTAAAAAGCTGCGTTTTCCTATTCTGACACAACTCTTGTCCGCTTCATTTAGCAAGCTGCGTTTTCCTACTCGGGGGCAAAACTTGTCCCGGGTGTTTAACAAGCATATTAGCATTTTTCCGCTTTCCTATTCTACTAACATTGCTGCCCTTCTGTGAAGGGCATTTTTATAATAATGTAGTTATTTTGTGGCTATGGTCCGTCTGCGACGGATTCTAATGCAATATTATTTTTCTTAAAAACATGTTGAAAATGTTTCACTGTCTGGTCTGTTCAAATCAATCAAAGCATTCAATTGTTTGTCAATTTAGGTTAAATGTTGATGAGACAGTGCTTTGGTCTTCTTCGTTCTTGCGCGAGGTGGCAATGTCGAATGTTTTCTCAATACCCTATTGACGAAGATCTTTTTGGGTTAACAGCGGACCAACGTCAGGTAGTGCAAAGTAGATATCTAGTATAATAGTAGATATGTAGTAACTGAAAGAAGAAAAAGTTAAAAAAACGGTTAAAAACCCCCTGCCTCCCACCCATTCTAAAAATGGGGTGGTTGAAACTTGGAAGTGTAGATCGGAGCAGGGGCGGACCGTGATCTCCAAAAAGGGCAAAAAATATGGCATAAACGTATTGTACCTTATTCGACTTTTTTGCTGTATTCACAAACTGCGTTACGACTACGAGTTGTGGTCGACCGTCGGCCAAAAAGTTTGGGGAATGTTTTGTAATGAGTTAAAGTGCAATTTTTAGCTATTGTAATACTTAAATTCGCGTTAACGAACTCAGAATAATTAAGCCACAATGTAGTGAGGGTCTGGGGGCGGCAGCCCCCAGAAGAAAATTGCAGATTTTTTTCAATTTTTAGACTGAATTTGCTCAACTGGAGACGTATATATCAGAATCGTTCGTTTCACTGGTATTAACATCCAAAAGTGTTATTATTCGACCAAGGATTATCAGGGAGAATATCTTCCCGGGTATATACAGGCAGCAGCGATATACCCCTATAATTGGCGCAGTTTTTGAGATCTCCTTTCTTGTGTATTGGTACAATGTGTGACTCCTGC
>JASANF010011940.1:0-10957 GCA_030248245.1 Trissonchulus sp. WLG1_4 | reverse complement strand
CAACATACATACATAGTTCTAAACTCCCACGAGCAAAATTTTTGATAGAAAAGATAGAAAAATAAAAATGTCTTCAAAATGTTGAAGTCACTATTGCGGGCTGCTTTTCCAAAAGAGGGATAAACTTTTGAAAAGATGTGCCTGTTTGGTTGAAAAAAGGAAACGATTGTGGTCTTTATTACGCGGCGGCCTCAGCCGCCGAGTATATACTATAGTGCAATCGGGACCTATGATTGCATGCAGCTGCACTGTAAACCTGCTGGCAGGTCAAGGTAAAGCATTGTTTGTGTGGGCGTGTGTATTCTGTGCATGTAGCTATATTATGCATTACGTACTCAGCTTAAGACTGTTGATTTGCAAGACGGTTTGTGCGAGCGTGTGTCAGATCATACTTAACATGTACGTGCACAGGAAAATTATCTCATTAAACAGTGTTGCGACGAAACCTGTTGGGACTATGTTTCGCAGATTCCTTATCAGCTTGTTGTAGCCAAGCGATGTCAGACTTTAGATGCCATTGCCAACTAATAATGTTGGTCGGATCGCCGCATCGGACCGACATTAAGTTCGGATTGGCGATTCAAAAAGGTAGCAGAAATTGAGTTAATCTAGCAGCTCGACCCTAGTTAATCTACATGTCAGATGACTATGAAAAAGCAATAGGCTGACGTAAAAAGTTAATGCTCTATTTAGCGTTTTGCAAATTAAAGTATAATTTCCTTTGCCATTTAGTTCTGTCGCAGTCAGTGATAAGTTAACCCACAATCGGTTCCTTTTTTCGACCAAACAGGCACATCTTTTTCTCAAAAGTTTATCCCTCTTTTGGAAAAGCAGCCGCAATAGTGACTCAACATTTTGAAGACATTTTTATTTTGTGTCAAACATTTTGCTCGTGGGAGTTTAGAACTATGTATGTATGTTGCTCTCATTGCAAAAATGGCATCTTATGATCTACAAACTCAGTAAACTGTTTTTAACACTACTTATTTTAATCACTAAACTTGATACGGCGTCAGCGGCTGCCGATACCTACTACAACTGAGGTTGGCAGTTGGCTCACGATTTGTAGCGTGCATATGCATCGTTAATGGGGCCTAACCATACTATCTATAATAATGTACTCTTGATAATATCAAGAATACATGATAGGAAGAGTATGACACTCTTCCTATTATGGTTTGGGGCTCGCGTCCTTTGCGGAGCGCAAAAGAGTTCTTTTTTATACGGTTTTGAGAAGGGGGCACCCCCTCAGTTCAAGACATAGTGGTCAACAGAGGGGGATAGTGGTGTACCACCCTCATTTCAAGACCCGTACTCAATTGAGGGGGTTACCCCCCCCCCCCTCAGCTCAAGACATTACAGAAGTCAGCTGGATTGCCCATATGCCGTTTCTCTTGAGTGCTATGTCTTCAACTGAGGGGGGGGGCTTGATTAGTGTCTTGAACTGAGGGGGTTCTCCCCTCAAAACCGTTTAAAAAGGGCATTTTGCGCTCCGCATTGGACGCAGCCCACAAGGTATAATAGGAACAAGAGTGTCATACTTTAAGTTATAGAGTGTATGTACGTAATTTTGAACCCAAATTCACCCGAAAACTCGCTATTGCGGTACCCGGACGCAAATATAGACTCCTTATTTGACTGTCACTGCATGACTGTGTGTGTAGTGTGTAGATTTATGAAGGTAAATTGTCCCAATATGAGTTTTTCTGATAATGCAAGTGGCAACATGTTTAACCATTGGCGCTGTCATTGCTGGCTAGTAACTTAGATACTGTTCACAAATTCGAATTAACTGGAGTAGATTAACCGAATTAACTTACAATAGCTCGACATTGAAGTTTAGTGTCTTTGCAAGATTTAGCACGTTTATGCACTTGACACAGAGGAGCAACTGTGTCTAATTTAAAAAAGGTCTCATGGTTCTGTGTTGAGTTATTCCAGTTAATTCAATTAATCTAATCCAGTTAATCCGAATTTGTGAACAGGCCCTAAGACGGAGAGTTGTCATGTTTAGTTATAAATGTTGGCTTTAAAATATTTTTGTGCCGCGTTTTATATTCGAAGAATATCCTCAGCACTGTAAGCATGTCGCAACGATTTCTATCCAAAATTAATTTAACTCTACTCACAAAACGTACTTGTTTTTAGTTTCAATACCATTTGTATCATGTTTTGTGCAAATTATTATAGTTGATATTGACTTGAAAGTGGGTTTTAAATGACAAAGAAAATATTGAACAACCGTAGTATGTACATTCCCTGATCAAGTTACAAACAAGTCTATTATTTAACATTTCTTCTGCCAGGTGACACACTTTTATATCGTGTTAGTTCTTTTTCATGCATTTTCAGAAGTATTCTGCTGGTAATGATGGGGGAAATCTATTCCTGTTTTGAGCATAACTGGTCGGCAAAGCTGTCTACTGTTTATATTATGTACCTGTATGTTAGCCAGTATTGGGAGTCATGTAGCATTTAGATACCGATCAGGGTAGTGTGTACCCACAACTAGGGTAGGGTTGTTTCAGTTAACTGATAACTGATTACTTTTTTTATTTTAGTAATCAGTTAAAGTTAACTGATAACTTAACTGATTACATTTTGCGTAGCAGTTAAACTTTTTACTTTAACTGATTTAGTGACAAAGGCAGTTAACTTAACTGTAACTTAACTGAAGTTATCGCCAAAAACTGATTTAAATCAGTTAACTGAAAATATTTTCAGTTAACACGCTTAACTGAAAATATAATTTCAGTTATGCACATAACTGAAAATGATTTTCAGTTATGTTATGGAAAGTTCCATTTTTATGCAAAATAGGCATGCTCCTTGTATTGGGAGACGCTCACAAAATTATTTGTCTAGGTTATAGCACGATGCAGTGCACTCAGCAATTTATACGCAAACTCACTTGAAGCGCCGGGTATATGAACATGTACATGAACATGAACAATGTTTATGCACATGTTTCACGCGCCAGGGCGAATAGTTGCTGAGTGCACATTACAAAGTATACCCCTCATTTCAGGACACTGTACTCAGCTGAGGGGGGCGTAGGGAAACGCCTTTCTTAGTGTCTTGAACTCAGGGGGGTGGGTGCCCCCCTCAGTTGAGTACGGGGTCTTACCTATACGGTTTTGAGGCGGATACTCTTTCTCTCATTTTAAGACATTCTGAAAGTTATGACATATGAAATTATGAAAGTACTCCCCCTCAAAAGCGTACAAAAAAGGGCTATTTTGAGCTCCGGATTGGACGCAAGCCCCCAGGCATAATAGGGATCGTGTCATACTCTTACTTTTATGTACTCTTGATATAAGTTAAATTATGCAAAATATATGTAAAACATATGTAAAAGTAAAGCAAAACTAAACTAGAAAGCGGTAACAAGTTTAAATTAAAAATCATGAAAGAAGTAAAACTAATTTAAGTTTTTGTTAATGCACAGTCACTGCAGTAGCCGGCAGCCACGTGCGTGTAATACAAACATTTATCATTTCAAAAAGTAGTCTAGTGGACGCAAGTTATTTGTAAAGTGGCAAGTTATGTTAGTTAATAAAAACGAGCAATTTTAACGCATCCTCAAAATTCTGAACATTTCCAAAATTTGGCCCCATAACTGATTAATTTCAGTTAAAGTATCAGTTAAAGTTATCAGTTAACTGTAACTTTAACTGATTTAATTTTTGGCCAATAACTTAACTGTAACTTTAACTGATTTAATTTTTGGCAAATAACTTAACTGTAACTTTAACTGATTTAAAATTTCATAACTTAAACAACCCTAAACTAGGGTTGGGAGTGGCCGGAACATTTTCGGAAATTACCAGAGGTACTTTTCCGGAAATTTCCGGAAAATTTCTAAACCGGCTTGGAAAGTTTTCGCGCTGGTTGAAAAAGTTTGAATTTTCTTAGATATTGCTGATCAGCAATGAGTCTTTAATGCAGTGGAAAGCCTTGTTTCTCAATTTTTTGCTGACCTTAAAAACCACTTTGATGCCCATCATCCTATTTTGACCCCGCCTGACTAGCAGCTTTTGCGTGAGTGAGTTCGTATGCGAGCAAATATGGCTGTCAAATCATCGCATTGTGCCGCTAATATTTTGGATCCGCAATTTATTGGTGCAAAACGCACAGAAAAACAAGAATATTTTGGAACTGAAATTATTTGCCCACCACCAAGGGGGAGGGGTACCCAAAATATTTGTGTTGTTACATGTATGCGTAGGACTGAAACAGTCACCATCGCTCGTAAAACGACCATATGTAGTAGGTTTGAAAATGTTTGAAACACAGTGATGTTTTTCTAAGCAACGATTGCTATATTCAATCAGAAATTGTAAATGTTCTTGCGCAAACCGAACGGCCGATTGCACCAACTGATTCTCGAGCTATTCAGAATAGTTATTCTTGAGGTTTCATTCTCAAACTTTTCCCCTGCACCATTAGAGAATAGTTCGAGAATAACTATTCTCGAGAATACCTGGGTCCTGGAGAATAAGTTATTCTCCAGCTGTCCAATAAAAATGTGGCTGCATCATTTATATCCAATCACAGCCTAGCAGACAGCCAATTGAGCTCGAGAATAAGCCGGAATATGCCCCGCCTACACATTCATTATGAGAACAGCATTGTTTCTCGTCCGCTCAGCGAAAGCGCGTCGACTTGACGCAAGTCTGTACTGTAACCGATGACGAACGAAACCCGAAAACGAACATTTTCGAACTTTTTTGTTTAATTATTTTTATGCTAAATAAACTTGGTAATTTTTTATAATTTTTTTTATAAAAGTTATTAGGTTTCAGCTATTCCTGGTCTAGATCAGGAATAATTTGCACATTGCAGAAGAATAGCTTGAGAATAAGTTATTCTCTAACTGCAATAATGTTCGTTATTCTTCAGCTATTCTTGAGCTATTCCTAAACTATTCTTGAGCTATTCATCAACTTCGAGAATAACTATTCTCGAGCTTAAATGTTGGTGCAATGAAAACTTATTTTATTCCTGAGCTAATTCTCGAGCAATTTCTATTCTTGAGCTATTCTTTGTTGGTGCAATCCGGTGTAAGTATTTGGTTTGTACGTAATTCTTTCGTAATACACCATTGGTTTAGCTCGCTGCGCTGCAGGTTTGAAATTTCAACTGAGATAAACCAATGGTTTAGGAAAATCTACGAAATTCGTAACGAATCAGCCGATATTTCGTAATGAAATTATGTGCAAATGCAAATCATACAAAACGTACGTAAAACCAATGGTTTAGTAAAACCAGCTTTGTGGTAACCACCACCACCCTAAGTGTCGATTTGTAGTATGCTTTAGTTTAATCTAAATTCATGCTTAACTTTTGGACTCAGCTGTCAGCACTATGTACAACAAGCCTAACCTGCGGCATAACCTTCAGTAAGTATTAAGAATTATGTTCAAGTAAGCTGACCAGCAGGTCAGCTAAAACCTGTTGTGCAGCAGATAATTAACTTATTGTAAATAAAATGTGTATGCAAAAGTTCAATGCGTTTTTATGCAATCTTACAATAAGTTGTTTATGCAAAAACTGGAAGTAGTTTTAATTATCTTACAACAATTTATGTAGGAATGGGTTGTTTTGATGAGTGAGAAGTGTATTCATTCTTTCATGACCAAAAATGACTACAGTTCGCAGGAAACATATGTAAGATGCTGCCAACAAAATTATCTGGTCAAATGTTGGTACTATCAGCAATGTGACACACGCGCACTATGTGACACACATGAACTAAACAAATGCACATTGACATTTTTCCAGCTTACAGTGTAACTTTTGCACTAGACAATGATGTGACGCTCGCGCAGTAGCTCTAATATGCAAAGCAAACTAACGCACAGACGTACATTGCACTACAAGCCCAGTGTATTCCGCCAGAAATCAAAATTAGAGACCTGTTGTGCTGTGGCACAACAGGAAAAAGAAGAAGGTTGAATCTGTTGCAGTGAACATCAACTTTGTTCACGGAAGAGAAGGTTCGAGTAAAGATCATGGGAAGAGTAGGTAGCTAGGCGGTTTTAGTCACGAGTCACGCTCACGACTCACGACTCACGATGTGCGCGGTGTATTCTCATTAAGTTATAACTAAGTGCAAAGAGGCAAAAATTATTGACTGTGAAGTTTTGAATGTTTACTAAACAAAATTTTGGTAGTCTTTCAAGTTTGACGTCGAACTTAAAAAGAATAATTTTATGTAAGCTATTGAATCAACAAAAAATAGCTACCATATAAGATGTTATTACCTACGTTCAAACATAGCTCAGTAAGGTCTGTCAAGTTTAATTTATGAAAAAAAAGAGATGGTTTTGTAATTATCGAATTTTTTGAGAAACGTTTCCGGAAATTTCAGAAAAAATAAAATTTCCAGAAATTTCCCAACCCTACTCACAACTAGGGTTGTTTTGATGCGACCCATTTTCAATTGATTTGATTTGATTTGGGCTTCTCGAAAATCAATTGATTTGATTTGATTTGATGTGGGCTTCTCAAAAATCAATTGATTTGATTTGATTTGATTTGATGTGGGCTTCTCGAAAATCAATTGATTTGATTTGATTTGATGTGGGCTTCTCAAAAATCAATTGATTTGATTTGATTTGATGTGGGCTTCTCAAAAATCAGTTGATTTGATTTGATGTGATGTGGGCTTTTCAAAAATCAATTGATTTGATTTGATTTGATGTTCGATTACTTTTGATTTGATGCGGTTTTGATGTAACTACTGTCAGTTGAAAAATTCTATGTGATACTATGTAGCCTAATGTCAACGGGAGGCTATCGAGGGTGAAATTTTTTTGTTTTTCTGATTGGTTTCACATTTTTACAACGTAGAAGTAGAACAGGTCAAGGGGCATCGTGGATGTAAACAAGCCTTTCTGCTGAGGAGAGAAACTGTTATGATATAAACTGAGGTCTGAGTGTCAATATATATTCCATACTCATTGACAAAATAATATTTAATTCCCAATTTCAGCACTAAATAGCTGTAGATGTAGGGAATGTAAATACGCGGCCGGGCCCGGGCCGCCACACGTATGACCCGTGAGGCGGGCTCGAGCCTAGCCGTTGGTCTTAGACCGGACCGGGCCCGCGTATAGCCCGCCCCCGGCCCGCGTGCTAATGGCGGACCGGGCCGCGGGGGGCGTCCTGTGGGCAGAATAAGCCACGCATAGCAATCTATTTGCATCTATTCGCAAATTTTGAGAGCAGGGCCACACCTATAACCCACAGGCCGACCGAAATATATCGACTATAATATACGCCGCTCTTGAAGGGGCCACGTAATACACAGGTTGATTATGATTATTCACAATGATTATTCACATGCCGACAATACAACTGTGCAATTTATATAATAAAGCTATATAATAGTAAGTGTACCCTATATGATTACGCATTCTCGCGTCCTTAAACTGAGACTAGATTTTTACAAATTAGAAATAAATTTTTCACGCTGCATCAAAACTACGTCAAAACTGCATCAAAACTACATCAAAACTGCATCAGAACGCAAGTAATTTTTTCAGTTTTGATTTGATTTGATTTGATGTTGAGTTTTCAAAAATCAATTGATTTGATTTGATTTGATGTGGACCCTCTCAAAAACCAATTGATTTGATTTGATTTGATGCGGGCTTCTTAAAAATCAATTGATTTGATTTGATTTGGACCTTTTGAAAATTAATTCATTTGATTTGATTTGATCTGGACCTTTTGAAAATCGATTGATTTGATTTGATTTGATTTGGACCTTTTGAAAATCGATTGATTTGATTTGATGCATCAAAAATCAAAACTGCATCAAAACTAGTTTTGATTTGATGCAGTTTCCACATCAAAACAACCCTACTCACAACCCACTATTGGCTGCGCTGGTCGCTGCAGGTTTTCCCGACCTTCTAAACTTAAAAACATTACCACGTCGGACTCCAGTTTTAGAGACTGCGTATTAGTGCCATTATTTTAAAGTAGCAGTGTGGATAATGCCCAGATACACAGTGCACTGTACAAATTATACTGGTATGGGCATTAGCCTAAACCAATTTTTCATCAGGTACCTAATATATAATTATGGGTCAAAGTGGGTCGCGGGTCGGCTTTTGCGGCGCGGGTTGGGTCGCGGATTACCCACGAGTGTCCAGCGGCGGGTTTGATTGGGTCACAGGTTGAAAATATTGGCCCGCTTTCACCCTGGTAACCGATTTCTGATTGAAAATCAGACAAGAACGATTGAACAAGTAAGCGTTTTTAAACCAGTAAACGTTTAAACGGTTGCAAACGGTTTAAACGCGTTTAAACGGTTCAACCGTTTAAAAGTGCCCATGCCTATTACCTACGTTTTTCGTATGTGTAAAGTACATTTGTACAATTTAAGAATCAACCGGTGATTTAGACTGCTAACATGTAACATTTGATTTTTATATCATGCAATGAAACACAAATTAAAAACATTATTGTACTTTCGAAGTCAGAATAAAATTAAAAAAATTTCCGAGCTGATTGAATCGAACCCCCTAGCATGTGTTGCGCAGTCACACGCCGAATCCGCTAGGCCACAGTTCCGTTGGATGATCCGATTAAAATCGTAACTAAATGTTTTGTTATGGATTGCACTAGTGCACTAGTGTTTGTGACCGGCCGGATAAGAACTTGAAAAAGTTCGGCCGGGTAAGAACTTGAAGAAGTTCGTCGGGCCGGAGCTGCCGAGAGAGTGTCCTTTTGGCATAACTTAGCCTGCCGAATTGTTATGTCGGCCTAATTTTGTCAGTCAGTAGAATCTGGCCGGCCGGCCGGCCGAAAATTCCGGCCGGTCACAAACACTAGACTGCACGTGAAGGATGAAGGATGCCTTGAAAGTTATTAAAAAGAATCGATAGACATCGATTTTCAATCCGTCATTGTCGTTTGTTGTGCATAGACATGCACACGTAGATGCACGCACACAACGTACGCGCTGCGAATTGCGCACAGACACAAGCTACAGCTGGTCATTCCTGCACTCTGCAGGCTTCAGTGATGCACTGATACTGAGCATGGTTTACAATATGCATTTTCAGTTTCAGTGCATTAACTGAAATTAGTATGCCTGGCCGCTGAGGCGGCCGCGCAAAAAAGCCTTTCTTCAGAATAACAGCAGTGTTAAAATGTGTTAAAACGTGTTAATCATATGCGCACAACAGCATGTATGTATGTAGCTGCTAGTTTTACCCTACGCAGGTTTGGTTTCAAAGCTATAGTTCCTTGTCTATAAGGAACAAAAATCTTTACAATTGAAAGATTGGCCAATTTCTCAGTAATCGCCTCAGCAATCAATCAATCAGTTCTGCTACAGGGCACAGACTAGGTTTTGCTGTTCACCAATCAACCCCATTCCATAAAAATGAACACAGATGCTGTTTTTGAAACCTTAGAATATCAGGTTTAACTAGTCTTAATTCTTCGGTTCTGTCGAAATGAATTTACAACATCAACATCATAATGTTTTTGTAGAACATTGCAAGTTTATTACAGAACTTTTGTTGATATTCCCTATGCCCTTGGTGTTACTGGGACTGTAAAACTGGCTTTGTATAACTTTACTCTGTTTCTTGCTTGCGTTTCGCATAATGTCTACATATTCAAGTTGTCGTTTATCATTTGGCATTTGGCCCGTATTTTTTGTTAAACCGCAGTTCAACCATTTTTATACAGGTTAACCGTCTTTAAGTGCCAAAGGATACTTTAAAGCCAAAACCAAAATTATTGTTTATATAACTATGTTCTTTTCAAGTTTGGTTGAGTTGCCATGACAACCGGTTCAGTTATTATCATCATATACTGCGGTAGGAATAGACGACAGAAGCTGTGTTGTGTTAAGGTGGTAGTTATATGTTTTCTTACCTCTTTTCATTGGTATATTATGTAGCAATTTTACAAGCAGTCTTTTGCATGTTATTAACCAACTTATTGTTTACAAAATTGCACATTTACAAGTGTCGATAACACTTATAGTGTACAAATCAACTATTTGGTGAAGCTTATCAGCTCAATATTAGACAGTTTTTCATGTAGGCTTATTTAGTTATTTCTTCACTGTGGTAAAAAAACTTCTGCATACAGAATATACATACAATTAAACAGAAATCATTTATGTGTTGTGAAAGTGGTAATATGCTGCACTAAACGTACATATTCAGCATATCAGAGCAGTTTTGCGACTATATATTACTAAGAGTACATAATAGGGAAGAGTATGACACTCTTCCCTATTCTAGCTAATCGGCCGGAACGATTCTCCGGCCGGAATAGCCCTTATACGCCTTGATTTCAGGGGGGGTATCCCCAATTGGAATCAAGACATGTCCTCAAATCAGGGACCCCCCTCAAATCAGGGAAGCGGCTTGGTTTGAGGGTGTATAAATAACTATATATGTACTTTGACTCCGGAGTTTGTAGCAAGTAATTTTGGACTGTAATAGATACTGTAATAGTACTGTAATAGATTACAGCTCAAGCAAACATATACGCACACAACAAATCAAAGTCTGGGACCGCCAGTGATTATAATGTATAATAAGACCTATTGAACCGTATAAAATGTATTATAAGACCTATTAAACCGTATATAAAGTATAAACCTATTAAGCGGAAGTTTAGTTGTCAGTCAAGCAAAGGCAATTATGCGCAGTTTAGCTTTCAATATAAGCCTAGCGACAGTACCCTAATCTTACATTGTTGTTTTGTTATAAAACTGATAAGCAATGTCGTCCGACGTAACTCAAGTACCTAATAGAAACGTACCTTTCGACAAGACCTGAGGTAATCACGTTAATTTCATATACATAATGTATGGTATGTCAACAATTAACCTTAAGGGAGCGCTGTGTGTAACATCCAATAAATCAAATTGCTATAACTTTTTGTTTTTTCTTGATACGAACTTTTCTGCTTAAGT
>JASANF010011939.1:0-30794 GCA_030248245.1 Trissonchulus sp. WLG1_4 | reverse complement strand
ATGATCTACCACCTCGTTTGAGACTTATGGATTGATTCGCGCGGGGTCTTTCCTACAGCTGAGGCTTATGCCTTCATTCGTGTACCAGCAATACTTCACAATAATGCTGATTTGAAAACCTAGTTAAATGCCTAGTTTTATTCAATTTAAACGCTAGTTAATAGTTTAAAAAAATAAAATTGCTGGTTAAATGTTAAAATAAATAATTGGCTAGCTAATAGTTAATAGTTAAGTTAAAATAAATAAGCCGGTAGTTAATAGCTAATAGTTAAGTTAAACAAAAAATGGCTAGCTAAATAACAGTAGTGGCGGGCCGCGGGCCGACCGGGCCGACCGGGCCCCGACGCTCAGTCAGACGGCCCGGCCCCGGCCCGGCCCGGCTGCACTGCGGCCTGCGGCCCGCCACCGGCCCGGGGCAGCGGGCCGGCCCCGGGCCGGCCGGGCCAACCGGGCCAACCGAGCCAACCATTGAGCTTTTGTTGTTCACATTGAGCTTTTTTTGACGTTTCGGTAACGAACGCGTGTAAGCAAAATCAAAATAGCACTTTTTGTGCTATAGCGATTTTTTATGCGCTATATGCGCTATATGCGCTATAAGCGCTATGGAATTTGCTATGAGCGCTATTTGCGCTATAACGCTTTTTGGGAGTGCTAATGCGCTATTTGCGCTATATACGCTATCGAACGTGCTATATGCGCTATTTGCGAGCGCTTTTTGGGGGTGCTATATGTATACTGTAGGCCTACTGAATCTTTTTACTCTTCTAGGGTTTCATTTTGCGTAACCAATAGGACGAAGAATGAAAAGTCATGTCGGGCGATTGCCTACAATTTTGACTAATAGGAGCGAGGAATGGAAAGCCCTACAAACCCAACACCGGGGCGGTGGGGGGTGGGCGCTTACTGGATCTGTTTACTCTTCAAGGGTTTCATTTTGCGTAACCAACAGCACGAAGAATGAAAAGTCACGTCGGGTGATTGCCTACAATTTTGACTAATAGGAGCAAGAGATGGAAAGCCCTACAAACCCAACACCGGGGCGGTGGGGGGGGGGTGGTCGCTTATTGAATTTTTTTACCCTTCTAGGGTTTCATCGGCCCGCGGCCCGCCACCGGCCCGGGGCCGTTGCAGTCGGCCCGGGGTCGGCCCGGGGCCGGCCCGGTGAAAATGGTTGCGGCCCCGGGCCGGCCCGGGGCCGACACTTGTCTTAGCGCCCGATCCCTAGCAATTACCCAACATGACTTTCCATTCTTCGTCCTATTGGTTACGCAAAATGAAACCCTTGAAGAGTAAACAGATTCAGTAAGCGCCCACCCCCCACCGCCCCGGTGTTGGGTTTGTAGGGCTTTCCATTCCTATTGTTGGGCTTTCCATTTTAGCATCAAAATTGAAATTTTGTCAATGTTTTCAAGTCCTGACCAGAGCAAAATGCTCGTCTACGCCATGGCCAACCGGCTTGGGGGGAGGTGCCCCAGCCACTGGATGGGCCCCTAACACACGCACGCAAACACTATCCAGGTGTAGCCAGTTCTTCACTAAGTTTGTCACAGAAATATTACTCTCCATCTGTTACCCAAAACCTACTCGACCCACCCTGGCTACACTCGTGACAAAATGAAAACACGGGAAGTTAAACACTATACATCACGCCCGTTTGTAAACGGATGCTAGGACCCAGATGGCTGGGGTGGGCGACACGGGATAGCCAGCAAAACCGGGCCTTCCGCTCCCCATGCGTGAACCTCGGATTACTTAATGGCCCCCCACAGCCAGGCGCTACACGCACACACCTACTGCGAATGTGAATGTAATTTGTCTTACGCCTGCTGTTTAGCCACGGTAGTCCGCTCAACCTTCTCAGGTTGAGATCGACTTGTGTTGTACCAGCAATTCTGTAGTCGAGAGGATGGCAAAAAAGTCCTGACCGCCGTTTTTGTTCAGAACAGTTGCATTGTTTACATTTTTTGCAAGTTTTTGTTGCCGTTTTTACTTTTTTCTACAATTTTTCTTTTTTTGTACTTTCTTTTACTTTTTAGGCCAGTATAACAGTCAGCCAAATTAAGTCAAACCAAAATAACACTCTGAATTTGGATTTATTTGGTTTTTTAGAGATGTTCGGCCGGCGGCCGCCAATCATTATATACATTTTACTGTATTATTTTGTTAACAAACAGGTGGATTTTTTAAAGGCAGCATAAGTATCAGAATGAGTAAGGAGACGTTGATTTGAGACGCTCACCGTTCAATTTGCAGATCCGCTCTTTACGAATTGACCGACTGGCCGGATACTGAGCTTCCATTATATCTTACAAGTCTAACGGGTCTGTTATACTTTACAACTTCGTAAAGAAACAATACATAAAAACAGGGTTTAATTTTACTTTCTTATCACTTTATCATACTTTTCACATCAAATTTACTTGTTGTATGCTACAATTAAAGCGTGATAACCGGTTCGCTATTCTCAAGTTCTGTTGAACTATACAAGCACACAAAAACCACACAAGGGTTATAGTGCATTATCGTAACAGTGTGTGTGGCACTTTTTTAAAAGATTACTTAAACATAATAAATTGATCTAATTTAATTAAATACACGTTGACATTCCAAACTATTGCAACGTCAATTTCCACCAAATTTCAGCAGTGTGATTGGTTTTCAAGTTTATGATGATTTTAATTATTTTGGCGACAGCACTGGTTGTATTGTGTGGACTGTTATGGTTATGGGAGCTATTTTGTTCACTGAAATTTCGCAGTCTGAGTTTACTGCCTGGTCCCAGCAGTCTGCCAATCATCGGAACAGCTCACCATGTTTTTGGCAAGACTCCGAAAGGTAAATCTGGTAAAGATTGATTCATGATAATGCTTAACATTGACCCCATTGTCTTAATAATTGGTACTTCTCCGCGTGGATGTGAATCCCAACATCGTAGCCAAAATGTAGTAAACTAAATTTACTAATAGAGGAGGCTGCAGACCGGCATATGCATATGACACATAAACTGTAGGTTTATTACTAGTTGCACAAGTTACACTTTAAAATAGTTAATACTTAACATTGTTTCTATCGTTTTATTCAATAGCAATTCTAAATAGTTTCTTGACCACGGACAGTTTGCTTCATGTATTAACATCGAATAACTGTTATCGTTGTTTTTGTTTTTGTGCTCTTAAGGATAAGTGAAAACCAGGTTTGACTGGCTAGGAAATGTATATAGCAAACTGTTAAACAAAGAAACTGAGTCTTGAATTTTTCGGTCTACATGCTCCAAAATAAGCAATCTGAAGCTAGTACTACAAAAAAATTGCATCTAGACTAAAACTATAACAAGATTTGCTATTCACGATGCCCTGGTTAACCCTTTCGTGCCGGGACTTTCCCTACAAAGGCAGCTGGACTCTGAAACCCTCTAGTTTTTTGGCCATTGCTCGAGCTACGTGCGTCGTAGAGAGATCGCGAAACCGCCATTCGACAGAGAAATGAATGGTGAACAAAACATAATCAGTCGATTAAAGGTCTAGGACGCACCGTTTTTCAGTTATAAGCGCTCAAAGGTGAAAGTTTGTGAAAATTTGCGCCATCGCTCAGGCATAATATGTACCTCACCCTAGAGTATTAACACAGGAACCGTGCGCTTTCTATAGTTGAATACCAGAAATAAACTACAATATCCGCTGTATCTGATGCACAAAAAGCTCGCTGCCAGAGTTGCGATTAATTACCATAATGTGGCCATAAAATAAATACTACTTTTGGGATGAAAAAAAGTCAAATTTTCACATTGCTTAACTAAGCATAGGTTTTGTTGTATTGCAGTAGAAGTAAAATTTGGCTGCTGAATACAAAGATCTACGATTGGTAAAATAAAGGTTTGAGGATTAGCTGCTTGGAACAAACTGCACAAGTTTTATAAACGCGGATAGGGTATTCATACCGTTGATGCCATATGGCCCGTCCAGGCATGAAAGGGTTAACAGGCTTAAACGGATTTCCGGTATTAATACTAATTGTTTAATCAATAAGTTTTTTTAAAATATTTTAAAAAGGTAAATAAGTAATGAACTAGGCAGTATAGAAAGTTTTGCATGAAAAGGTCAATTTTAGTTTTGCAAGAAGTAAACATTTGCTATGGATTTTGCAGACAAAAAATATTAATTAAAAATAATAAACTAAGTATACTTAATATTAGTGTTTATGTTCAGAATTTACAAACATGTATCTAAACTGGGTTTCGACATATGGATCACCAATGAAGTTTCGCATGGTAGATTACTACGTGATGCTAAGCCGAGCTGAACATTTCGAAGTAAGCAAATATTAATCCGAATCAAGGCTGATGGGCGATTTATGCTTACGGCTGTATCTAAGTATTAGAAAATATCACTACTTTTAAAAAGTTGTATGTGTGGCGTGTACCACTTTACCGCCTGAGCATCGAGTTTATTTTCTAACTGGGCTGTTTTTATCGAAAATTGATTAGACGGGAGAGAAGATTAATTTGGGCGAAGGTTGAACAGCCGATAATCAAGTGTTCTGATTGACTCTGATTTTGGTTGACGTACTGCATTATTATTTTATAGATACTTTCTCTATTATTTCCGAAAGACAACCTCATTTTGTTTTGCTTAGTGCTAACCGGGTCTAACACAGTTGCAATATTAAAGGTTAATGTTGCCTCTAACTCTTCTGCAAAAATTAGTATATACTATATTGTTGGATTCAAGTTTTTTATTATAAAATCTTTTGAAGTTATTAATAGTTTTTTAAGCCACAGTTTTATATTTACTATTTTTATTATTTTCTAGGAAATGCTGAAGCACACGTCAAATATTGTGAAAAGCAGAGAATATTTTTTTATTGAGCCCTGGCTTCAACGAGGTCTTCTTATCAGGTATTTTTTATTTGATATGGTATGAAACGCACATGTGACAAAGCAACCAATTACAATGAATGTTTCGCTATTACAAAATAAAATATTACATTTACAATTTTTAATTTCAATGTTTAATTTAGTTAAATAGTATTGAAGTCTGAAACGTGTATCAGTCTTATTGCACTCATACATTCAGATTTGAAATTACCAAAAATTTTTATCTGTATTTTTAACGAACTTGACCGGATCTGTTCAGCCGTTGTTTTTGAGATTTAATGAATCAGCAGAGTCAAAATAGGCTATAATTGTATGATATGATATATAATCATGCAACCAAACAATACATTGAAAGATATTGAAGCACTATAACTTCACTGATTTGACTACTGATCTGTTTCAAGTTGTACTAGTGTAGTGTCCCTGTTGCAGCGACGGCCAAAAGTGGCATCAAAGGCGGAAATTGCTGACTCCGGCTTTTCATTTTCAAATATTACGTGATTTTTTCCCATATTTAACGAACAAGCCTCTGTTATGGTGGATTTGATCCGATCCAAAATACCTAGTGACGCAGTGATTGACGTCTCACCGTTGATAACTCTATGTACTTTAGATATTATATGTGGTGAGTAAGTAACTAATGTTTTATGAATTTTAGTTTAGATTTTGACAAAAATTCTTGTTAAATACCAATATTGGATAATTTGTGTGCGTGTGAGGTTACTATTGTTTCCAGAGTAACGTTATTAAAATATACAGATCAAGTCTTGTACAAAGGAAATGTAGTCTGAATGGTGACAAAATCGAGATGTTTTCAGATTTCTATCACTGTGGCCCGAAGTTATGAAACTTACTCCAAATGTGACAAAACCAGAGGTTAAACAGTTGTCGTTCCTATTTTAGTATGCGTCCATAAGGACAATAGTATCAGCTTGTAAGCATTGTTCTTAAGTGATTAGGTTTTTTACAAATTTTTCAGAAACGGCTATGGGAGTGAAAATAAATGCCCAAACAGAAGATACAGAATACGTCAGAGCAATTAAAGGGTTTGCTTGGCTGTTTGTACTTCCAGTGTTTGTTTATACATGTAAAATTTGACTGACGTGAAAATAGTCTGAGTTACATAATGGCATTTGACGATGTCAGAAGAGTTAAATATTCTGCGGTCTACCTATAGAATAGAGCAGTCAGATGCAAATTTGTCAAATCCACTTGAAACTGCCAATAGGCGAAGATGCTTAGATACATAGCTAGCTTATATGTAGCTGTCAAGCCATAACAAAAAGTTTGGAATGCAATTTGAAAATAATTTTTCAACATCTGATTAATCGAAATTCACAATTATGAGTGTACAATAAAGTTAATAAATACGCTAAAATCTCGCGCTGATTGACTGATTGTTTCCATTAATTTATCGATTAAACTAAAAATTTTAAGCGAGTTTTTAAAGAAGCTGATATTTGTAGCCCTTTGCTACGTAAATAATAAAAACCAAAAAAACAATACTTAATGTACTGTGGCAGTGTGGTGTTGAATGTAAATTAGTTTTTTAGATTTGGAGAAACATTCATGTACCGAATGTCTCAAATTTGGATGTGGCCAGATTCAGTATTCAACAATATACCAACTGGCAGGAAAAGCAATTGTTTCATCAAAACACTTCATGAGTTTACAAACAAGGTATTACTTTCGTTGTGCTGCGAAACATAATAGCTTACCTCGAATGGTTAAATTTAAATTGTTGATTTGGTAAATTAATTTTTATATTCACAAATTCATTTTGCAAAAAGTTCATGACGCTTTATTATTTACGCTTTAGTAAGAGGGGAAAAGTTCCAGCCATGAAGTTATTAATTGCACGTATTTGAAAAAATTAAAACAGTTTTTAGATAATTATGAAAAATGTTGCAAAAATTAACGCATTAAATGACTGCCAATTTAACTTGCGTTGACAAAAAAAGCATTCCAGCTTTTGAAAACAGATAATACTGTCCACTACACGAAGTTTTGTAGGCCAATATCATTTACATCAGTTGATAGGTAATCGTGGAGCGTGAACAAGAAATGGAGCAAGCTGAACAAGATGATTCTACCACGGTTAAAAGACGACTAGCATTTTTGGATCTGTTGCTGCAAATGAAACGTAAAGGTCAACTAACAGTCAAAGGAGTGCAAGAAGAAGTTGATACGTTCATGTTTGAGGTAATGTGAGGTAAAAGTATGTTATATACGTATAAATATACAAATTGATAAGGCATAAATGTTATATAAAGTACATATAAGTATACAAATTGTAGCTATTTACTTAATTGTAAGCTGTTACTGGGGGCATTTAGATATTTAAATAACGTTTTAATACCTTCTATCAAAATATGGGCAGAAAAAGCTTACTCCACAGTCATATTTCAGTATACGTAAAATTTATATATAGCTACAAGATAAAACTAAATAAGGTCGTTAAAAAAAGTTACTTTTTAGGGTCATGATACAACATCAACTGGACTTATGTGGGCGTTATGGTGTATTGGAGCGCATGCAGAAGTTCAAAACAAACTTCAAGCAGAAATTGATGAAAATTTAGGTAATGAATGCTGAAAAAATATGGTTATTTTAGAAGAGAGGCAAAGTATTTTCCTATTTAAGACAATGCAAACGGTTTTCTATTACCTTTGAGGATATTTGAGGAACAGTACCCAATTTCGATGTACGGTAACTTGTATATAACTGTATAATTATGTTATTTACAACCTTTACACATTTGAAACCTATAGCTTTCCTTGTTGTTTAGGACCGTATGGTGATCCGACTACTTTCTTAGAACAAGACAAAATTGCTCAACTTAAATATTTGGACTGTGTTCTGAAGGTAAGCAGTATGTGTGTAATTTCAAAAACAAGCAGCAATTTTATGCAAAATTTATCGAGTTTTGATCCACGGTCACAGCAGCATTGCTGATCTGTCTTGACTAACGTAATTTTCAGTGCAATTGTATAATCAGTAGAATAGACATTAGCTGGAAGAAATCCCTTCAAAAAAAGTTCAACCTGTCGCTCACACTTTTTCAACTTTCAGAAAGGTTTTTCGGTATTTTTGCCAAACTGTTTGTAAATTTTACGTCAAATGAAGTTTAACATTAATATGTTAAAAAAATATTTTAGGCCTCCCAAGTCTGCCTCATTCAACCCACACACGCTGTTTCCTGGTTTACCCGCAATTATATAGTTTGCCGATTGTCACCCGAAGACAGAGGATTTTTTACCGCGAGGACCCACATTAAATAAATAACCATGAAGGATTATACTCTCGCAGTCTTACACACAACTGACCCGACTTTTTCCTCCATCTCCATATTTTTTGTACCCAAAGTTACAAAAAAATAGCGTGGCACTCCGCTCTCGGTCGGCGGCTCCTACCAAATTTCCTCAACTTTACATGTGTGCATGACTTGCATTTACCCAACGTACATATTATGTAGGGGCACAAATTGCGACGAACCAACCTACCACAGGGTTTAGCATAAAAACAAACGTCTGTTCGGTTAGTGCACTTTGTGTGTATGTAGTTATGTATCAGGATGTTTGCGAAAAAGAAACACGGTGCATGAATGAATTATATAAAAAGTTACACCATTGTCTAAACAAGCACGTTTTGGAGCAAGTAAAGTTGAATTAGTTGTGGATGAAATAAGTTGCGACTTGCTTGCAATGACGATAGTCTTCGAATATAAAACGCGGCGCCAACATTTATTAAATGCGAAGATATGCAACTTAACAGGACCACATTTAGTTTTAAAATCAATTTCTGGCCAGTAATTTCAGGACTAATGGTTGCAAATGGTACTACATAATATCAGAAAATATCATATGGCACAGTATACCTTTATATACAATAGAAGCTACAGGCAAATAATTGGTCTGAAATTTCTCTCGCACTCCCGCAATCGCGATTTATTTCGGTCAGTTAGGGTTCCAAAATTACGTACATATGCACGCTAGAAATCGCTTGCCAAACTCCGCTGCAGTATCAGTCATCCGCTGATGCCGTAAAAGTTTGATGATACTTTGGCAAATTAACTGTATGCCATATATTATGATAGTTACTGAGGAGTGGGAATGTATTAATTGTACATAAGGTTTCATACATTTTTTCAGCAAGAAAAAAACTTTAGCCTACATACAGTTAGTTCCACAAGGGGAACACACTTGAGCAGAAAATCTTCTGCAAACACAGCGTTATGTACGCTGGCCGTATCACTCAAGGTGGTTGGCAATGGCGTCTTAAGTCTGCAATTGCCATTGAAGTCTGCCATTGTCTGGTTCGAAGCGCGCTGATATATAATCTACGAAACAATGTCGCAACAGGCTTCGTTACAACACTGTTCAATGAGCTTAAGTTGGCACTAGCTACGAACATGTTATGTATGATCCGTCGAACGCTCGCACAAACGGTGTTGCTCACCGTTGCTTTTCGCTAAATACGTAAGTAATTATGCCAACCTATACAATATGATACACACACCCACACAAACAATGGTTTTCCAAGACCTGCCAGCAATTTAACATAGAACTACATGCAATCATAGAAAACGATTGCAATATAGTATATACGCGGCGGCTGAGGTCGCCGCGTAAAAACCTAAAGCTTATACCTGTCCGTATTTGTGTCTGTACCTCAGTGCAGACTCACGGTTGTAATGCAGTCTTGTTTTCAGTTATTGTTGTCTTCCAGTCTAGCTCACACACCAGAAATTAGTCTTTGATTGACAAAGTTTTGTACAGACACTACAATTAAGCTTACAGAATAAACGAGACTATTACGGACAATGTTTGAACCGGGCTTCAGCCTGTATGTATAGGTCATTTGATTCAGGTCTAGTTTGTGCTCGACCGTAATGCAGCACGCGTGTTCGACCAAGTAGTTAACACTGAAACCGTTACACCAAACTATGATGAAGATTTTCTGATCAGAAAGTTGTTTTCAAATATCTTTGAAACTACTGTTAAGGTGCGTTTTACTTAGTTTTTGGACAATTTTTGCTCCTTTTTTGGTAACGAACGCGTGTAAGCGAAATCGAAATAGCACTTCTTGTGCTATAGCGCTTTTTTTATGCGCTATATGCGCTATCGAAGGTGCTATATGCGCTATTTGCGCTATATGCGCTATCAAAGGTGGTATATGCGCTATTTGCGCTATAGCGCTTTTTGGGGGTGCTATATGCGCTATTTGCGCTAAATGCGCTATCGGAGGTGGTATATGCGCTATTTGCGCTATAGCGCTTTTTGGGGGTGCTATATGCGCTATTTGCGCTAAATGCGCTATCGGAGGTGCTATACGCACTGTTTGCGCTATAGCGCTTTTTGGTAGTGGTATATGCGCTATATGCGCTATCAAAGGTGGTATATGCGCTATTTGCGCTATAGCGCTTTTTGGGGGTGCTATATGCGCTATTTGCGCTATATGCGCTATCAAAGGTGGTATATGCGCTATTTGCGCTATAGCGCTTTTTGGGGGTGCTATATGCGCTATTTGCGCTAAATGCGCTATCGGAGGTGCTGTATGCGCTGTTTGCGCTATAGCGCTTTTTGGTAGTGGTATATGCGCTATTTGCGCTATATGCGCTATCGAAGGTGCTATATGCGCTATTTGCGCTATAGCGCTTTTTGGGAGTGCTATATGCTCTATTTGCGCTATAAGCGCTATCGAGGGTGATATATGTGCTATTTTTTTGGATACGGATGAAACTTCTACAGAAAAATGGCTAGGGGGGACTTGAACCACCCATTGCTAGATTGCTAGCTTAACGCTCTACCAACTGAGCTACGCTGGCCTATTGGTGTTTGTGTTAATTTCCCTTTAAATAGTGATGCTGATCTTGGATAGCGCTTATAGGACCTGGTAGGTGTGCTATTTGAGCTATATGGCGCTATTTTGCTATATGCGCTATTTGCGTTAACGCTTATTGAGGAGTTTTGCGCTTTTTGCGCTATAGCGCTATCCCTCAATGTACTATATGATATTTTAGCTATAGCCTTTTGCTTGTGTTATATGCGCTATTTGCGCTATATGCGCTATCGAAGGTGCTATATGCGCTATTTGCGCTATAGCGCTTTTTGGGAGTGCTATATGCTCTATTTGCGCTATAAGCGCTATCGAGGGTGATATATGTGCTATTTTTTTGGATATGGATGAAACTTCTACAGAAAAATGGCTAGGGGGGATTTTTTTCGGAGGCTTGAAAATAGCGCTTATAGCACCTGAGGGTGCTATTTGCGCTATTTAGGCGCTATTTTGTGCTATTGGCTAATTTATTGACAATTTTTGTTTTTAGTAAGTATACGGTCCCTCAATAAATTAGAATAATTTTAAAATTATTTTTAAATTTTTGTTTGTGTTCTAGTCGACGATATAAAAAAATAGCGCATATAGCACAACGATAGCGCATCAAAGTGCTATAAGCGCTATTTTTTTCGTAGGCTTAAAAATAGCGCTGAGGGTGCTATTATAGCATCTGAGGGTGCTATTTGCGCTATTTAGGCGCTATTTTGTACTATTGGCTAATTTAATGAAAATTTTTGTACTTTTTAGTGATTATACAGTCCCTCAATAAATTAGAATAATTTTAAAATTATTCTTAAAATTTTGTTAGTGTTCTGGTCGACGATATAAATGTTGTAAATGAGAATTAGGGCCTATGAAACTTGGGGGCTGTGGTGTAGTGGTTAGCATGCTTGACTTTGAAGCAGGCGGCCCGGGTTTGATTCCCGGCGCCTCCATTTCTTTCATTCTTTCTAAATTGGGGCCTCCTCTTTCTATCCAACATAGTGGCGACCGTGACGGGACGGAGAGGATAGGGCCGGTTCCTCAGGACAGCCATATCCCCGAACCGTCTTCGGAGGTGGGTTAGGAGCCCCATGCCCTGGGTTGAGGTTGGCACTTCAACCCTTACGGTACTCGTGCTGTGTGCAGTATGAATGTGTACATAGTCTCTTTCTTGTGTGGTCCTTTGGTTAACGGTAATCCGAAAAACCCTCGGTTTCGGTGTTAGGGGTGAACCGGAGAAAACCCTCGGTTTCGGTTAAGGGTGAGCCGGTTAACACCCTCGGTATTGGTTGGTAATCGTTCTGGGTCGATCGAGAAACCCTGTGGTTGCGGGTAAGCCAAGAAACCCTGAGTGTGTTGTGTGATTGAAGTAGGCTTGGAGGCCTACGTGTGAATGTGCTCCGTCCTTGACGCATCGGGTTCGCCCCGGGAGCATGAGTATCGACCGAGTATCGTTGCAGGGTCGCCACGGTGTTCGAAGGGGGGACCCTGTTGTAAATGAGAATTAGGGCCTATGAGACTCGGGGGCTGTGGTGTAGTGGTTAGCATGCTTGACTTTGAAGCAGGCGGCCCGGGTTTGATTCCCGGCGCCTCCATTTTTTTCATTCTTTTTAAATTGGGGCCTCCTCTTTCTATCTAACATAGTGGCGACCGTGACCGGGATAGCAAATAGCGCAAATAGCGCCTAGGGATGCGGGAGGGTAAAATTTCGTGCTCGTGCACGCTTACACGCGACATCTACCCCTTTTTGCTGCTTAGTTTGAATAATTCTGGAAGTAATTCAATTCAATACCTAGCTTTCGATAATAGACGCGTCAGTCAAGAAAAAATTCTTATTTAGGGCCTTAAAAACAATAAAAAACACCTCTTGTGATTTCGCCCCCACCCCAATAACCTAGCTAGCGGCTAACTAATTGGCTGCCTGGGCCAGCTCACACACATAGCGGTAAAATTACACGTAAACACGCAAAAAAATTTGCTAAAGAGAATACACGTAGACGTGCAATTTACGTAAGGCAAAACAAATGTAAAGTCCTAAAGTTGCTACTGAGGTAGCGACAGGAATAAAGCTGAAACTGTAAAAATATATATCCTTTTAAATTTTTTAGCGCATGTTTGACAAAATTTAATTCATAAAACTATTATTCAGTTCCAATCTTCTTAAAGTAAATATTGAGATGAATCACTTTTAGCCTAAATATGAATCAGAATTTATTGTTTAGGAGTCCCAGAGACTTTTACCTTCTGTGCCACTAATTGGCAGAAAGACTACGGCTGCTATGACTATAGGTAGGTACCCAAACTTTTTGGGATGTCAATTACTTTTATTTACTTGAATCATTAAGGAAGAGGCAAACACTCATTCTATTTTTTGTACATTTTTGTTAGCATCTTTTTCATCTTCTTCTCACCTGGGGAACTCAGTAACTGTAAAGCAAGGTGATTATGTTATTCGTTTTATAAATGAGTTCACAGGGTTTGCGGACTAGACAACTCCACATTCCCTTCGACGCCACCTAAGAGGCTAACTTTTTGCAGTTTTATATTCTGGCTTTGATGTAAAAAAACAAATGTCACTGATGGTAGAGAAGGGTCCTAGTACAGGCGTTTCTATGAGCAAATGGGTTTGTGTCACTAACTAACTTTATACAGTTACCTTCCCAAATAGTATTCTAACGTAACATTTCATGTTAAAGCGTTTATTTGAGCGACATATCGGTCGCTTAGGCCGGTCAAAGCAATCGTGGAAGTAAATCACAAATTCAGTTAAGGGGGTAGTGTCGCGAAAGCAGTCGATTTTGCGCGACTGTAAAATTTTTTCAATGAAAGATAGGTCATTGTTCTGTATATATTCTAAAAATATGTTTCAAGGCAAATACTTTTGCCAAGTTTCAGCAAAATTGACGCAGCATATAGTTAGCAGTGAAGTCGCAAAGTCGGAAAAGTGACGTTTTAAAACCTATTCACATTCGATAATTTCATCACAATTATAAAACTTTTTGTTTAGATTGTTTACACAGGCTAAAAGGATATATGTTGTAGTTTATGCACACGAAATTTAGTGCCAATTGCTTGAGTGGTTGCGGAGTAATACCTGTTTGAACTGTGAAACTGTGCGTAAACTGTAAAGCACTCACAGCAATAATGATAAATTGTAAAAAAATTTAGACACTTATTTTGAAATCAAAAGAAAAACGAACCTTTATTTTTTTATTTTTCTTATTTGTGGCAAAAAATTGTGAGTCAAAACATTACAAGCTGGCCAATCTGATATCTGGCTTGACTTTTTGAACTTTTATGTCTCTATTGTGTGATGTCTGGCTCACAAATGGTGATTGGTTAAAAATATTAGTTGATATTGGTAGTCTAGTGTCTAGCAGTATTTATTTGACACCTTATGGCATTTCACTAGTTTCTCAGTGAACGTAGAATTTCAAAGCAAAAAGTTATCATTTTTCAGCCTATGAGCAAAACTGCTTTGGCGACACTACCACCTTAACTAATTGCTAAGAACTAATTTTTTCTAATAGTAATGCAATATTGTGTAGATGGAGTCAACATTCCTGCGGGAACAACAATTCATTTGCTGATACTTGGTTTGCATCGTCAACCCGATGTGTTTCCCGACCCACTTGTTTTCGATCCGTCTCGATTTGACCCGGACAATCCAGTCAAACGGCATCCTTTTGCTTTCGTTCCTTTTTCTGCTGGATTGCGCAACTGCATTGGTAAATGCAAAATAATTGTAGTAACGTTCCAATAATTTTTCTATTAGTTCTTGATTTTTTTAACATTTTTTAGTGCTAAATGTATATTGGTTATATATTTCCAAATTTAATATAGGTACATAAACTCGGAAACGCCTTCGAATAACATCAGTATTTCTGACTGTAACGGTAAGTTTTGTTAAAAATTTATAAAAAGGTGAGTAAATAAATATGGTAGTGCAGACATCTTGTGACTGAAACTGCAGGTAAATTTTAACAAACACCGAAATTTCGTTTCAGGTCAAAAATTTGCTTTGTTTGAAGAAAAAGTAATTATTTGCCACATCCTGAAAAATTTCAAAATAACATCCTTACAGAAGTTTGAAGAACTTGATCCAACAATAGAAATGGTGTTGCGACCACCTCATGGAATTAAGTTGCTGTTTGAAAACAGAGCGGAACAGTAGACCGTTTTAGGGAAACTAAAACAATTTGTAGTAAAAACTACCTTCGTAGTAAAAACTTGCAGTGGAATGCATAAAGGCAATCTAAAGGCAGCCTTAGCTAAAAGCAGTCTGGTACGAAATATCAAGTGATTTTTGCACACGCGAAAGATGTAAGACGAACTCAAGACTCTGTCGAGACCTAGTCTCCCAACGTTAATCGGTATTGTGAAAGGTAGACTTAATAGCTGAGTCTTGAAAATTACGCTGAAATATTGTTTCTAATAGTTTCTATAGTCATTAAAAAATTTTTCAAACTGTTGAGTGCACTTCGATACCTTCAAGCTTTGTACATAAGCATTTATTAGTATAGCAATGGCCAATGATGATTTTGCAACAAAAATTTTTGAAAAATTTTTGTACAGTATTGAGTAATAAGAGAAGGCTAACACATTCTAAACCATAACTGTTGCTACCGGTAGCTTGATTTTGCAGTTTTTTGTGGTTATCTAATTTTACAAAAACCTTGTTAAAATTAGTTAAAAAAGGTTGAAAACATGCACATGATCTTTGACAACACTCATCAGGCTTTAACTTTTCAAAAAAATTACAATAAGTGCTGAAATAAGGCTTAGACTAGCCTTAGACTAGCTGAAGAGCATGTCTTAATTTTGAATGGAAAACCAAGACTAACCTAAGACTGACGTTCTTTACGATTAGTATTTATAAAACATCGTAACGAAAAATTCTACACGTATTACATACGATTTTCAAAGGGTGTTCTGACACGTTAGTTTTAAAATTTTTAGTCATAGTCTGGACTGAGTCTCCGGAGACTGCTTTTATGCATTCCACCTTTGATGTCTTGAATTGTTTATTTGTTTAATCATCAAGTAAAGCTGAGTAGTCACAAAAAAACTTATAATGTTGTAGACACTAAATATATAGCTAACGTTTTTCTGGTTGTTATGAAAATAAAATTGGCTTGTTGTCAAAATAGTTGTCACGACTGAATCAATGCTGAATAACTGGCAAATTGTCTTTAGTAGCCATTTGTGACACAACGGATTGTTATCAATAGAAATCGTTGCACCGATTGGACAAAATCATGCACACAAGTTGCTATTAACGCGGAGTGTGTTATACTACCCAAGCGTGCGAGAAAGAGTACTAAAAAGCAAAGTACCAAAAAACAAATAACAAGTAAATTCTGAAAAAACAATGAATACAAGTATAACCGAAAACTTGAAAATCTACTTTAAAGCCCGGCTCAAAAGTAGATGCTTGATAGCCAAACTTGTCCGCACTTCCGCTGACTGAAATTAAAATGATTTTACTGTTCATTTTTTATTCCTAAATGTGAAGTCCTAAACCCAAAGTTTGAAGTCTGATTCTGATGTCAGAAGTCCAAAATGAGACCGACGAGTCTGAAATCAAAGTTGATTTCGAACAAATTTTTGAAGTACAAAGTTTTGTCCAATCAAATGTCAGCAGTTGCTTTGCTATTATTGGTTCACAGCTGTACTCACAATTTTGAATTTTTAAGGGTGCCATTTTATGACTTGCATTATGTGGGCACCCTGGGCGTTTACTTTCTGATAGTGAGCTCTTGCTCAAATTAAGATGTAGCTAGTTTGTGGAGAAAGTTAAATTCTTTAGGACTCATTCGGAACCATATGTAATAGAGAAAATTCGCATATGGCAAGTTTGCAAATTCGTAATCAATGCATGAAATTCTAAAAATCTCTGAAAATTTACAAAAAACCTCTTAATTGCAAGCTGTGTTTTGAGTTTTGACTTATGGATTTCTGAAACGGATCTAAGATTTTGGCTTTCAAAGTGAAGTGTGAAATCATAGTTTTAGAGGCTATTCTCGGATGCAGGGTAGGCTCACTTATTACTGTAAAGCCCGGTTCATACTCGTTCTCATCCTTGTCCCTATCGTTTTGTCCTTCAGCGATTCCAAGAAAACTGCCTGGCCAAATGAGCCAACTTTTGGCATGCTTACTGCTGGGGTCACTTGCAGATCGTATGCAAAAAATTAACCGAAACGCTTGTGTCAATTGTTCACAGCAGCTGACCGAAAATTGTCCTTGTCAATGTCCCTGTGTTCTTAAGGACAAGTATGAACCGGGCTTTATATAACGCTGGATGTTCGACCTACCTACTACCAAGAGTACAACCATACAACCAGCAGTGACCAAGAAAGTCTACTTCTCCTGGAAATCAAGAATCATTTTTAAGTAAAAAGCAAGTAATGAAGTGGCGCAACCTTTTTTGTCAGACTCTAGTTTGACGTTTGAATCCGCAATTAAATAAGCAGGCCCCAAAAAGGGGCAATGTTCCTTCCCCGGTGTCTACCTTTCAAGTTTAATTGAATTGCGTCTATTCCCCTACTGTACGCTACACTGCGTAACTTAGGTACCTACCCTCCCTACTACCTAGCTTATTCTAAATTGCACTGCGTATCCAAAACTACCACCTACCTTATTCTTAACTATTCTAACTACGTATGTACATACATTTACAAAAAAGGCTGCAGAATGTTAAGCATCCCGCTGCAGCGAGCAATTCGGCTCAAATTAGTAAATTACGCTTTGGTCTTAGCTGAGTACATCAGCTCTAAGAAGTGATAAACAGTGTTATCCATGGGCTCTTATATACTGCTGGTGAGTGGTGAAACATTACGATGCTGAGGCTCAAAAAGTGCACTACACATCGATTATTGATTTTCATGTATATACGCAGACCGATTATGGATTTTCATGCATATACGCAGACAAAAATCAGAAGGCAACTACCAGGCTGGAAACACACACAAAACATAGGCATTGCAGCCTGCTCAGCGTTTAACGCTGCGAACAGTTAGGGTGGATTTCACAAAGGTGGTTTTACTAAACCATTGGTTTTACGTATGTTTTGCATGATTAGCACATAATTTCATTACGAAATATCGCCTGATTCGTTACGAATTTCGTAGATTTTCTTAAACCATTGGTTTAGCTCAGTTGAAATTTCAAACCTGCAGCGCAGCAGGTCTCTGTTCTGCTGAAATTTCAGCTGAGCTAAACCAATGGTTTAAAATCTACGAAATTCGTAACGAATCAGGCGATATTTCGTAATGAAATTATGTGCAAATCATGCAAAACGTACGTAAAACCAATGGTTTAGTAAAATTAAGAGTACATAATAGCGTCTCACTCTATATAGAAGAAGAGTGAGACACTCTCCAGCCTGCCTGTGTTCTAGCACAGGCAGATGCGCTGGTCGTTTTCAGGCTACATGTTGAGATTCTATGCAACATGTGACTGGCCAATCAGAAGCGAGCTTCTATTCTATGATTGGCAGACGCCTGTGCACGTGCTCCAATCATAAAACGGGATAGGGATAAAGGTTCATAACTCATTATTTATTCACAGTCTGCTTGTAAAAACATTAAAAAAGGTTTGCAAATACCTTTGGGGATATTTTGGCAAACTTTCAGCGAAATTGATTGAGAAACTTTGAAGAAATTCAGAAAAGTTTATATCTCAAAAGTTTCTCAATCTATTTCGCTGAAAGTTTGCCAAAATATCCCGAGAGGTATTTACAAACTTTTTTAATGTTTTTGCAAGCAGACTATGAATAAATAATGAGTTATTAAGCTTTTATCCCTATCTTAATGCTTATCAACGCATCAGCGATTATCTAAAGTGTGTTACGCAGGGAATCTACGCGCTGATTGGCCAGTCACATGTTGCATAGAATGTCAACATGTAGCCTGAAAACGACCAGCGCATCTGCCTGTGCTAGAACACAGGCAGGCTAGAGAGTGTCTCACTCTTCTTCTATATAGAGTGAGACGCTATTATGTACTCTTGGTAAAACCAATGGTTTAGTAAAACCAGCTTTGTGAAATCCACCCTTAGTGTCAAAACAATAGTTCCTTCTCTAGAAGGAACAAAACATAGTATATATATATATATATATATATATATATATATATATATATATATATATATATATATATATATATATATATATATATATATATATATATATATATATATATATATATATATATATATATATATATATATATATATATACCTATATATAATTAAAACTCACGAGAAATAAAAATTTAACAAGTTCATGCGACCACATAACGTACCACATAAAGAACTCAATTAAGTTTGCACTCATATGGTAATGTAAAAAATGCTTTGATGTAAAAACTATTTGGCACGACTATTGTTTTGTGTAGGGTTGTTTATGTCATAAAATTTCATAATTAATAATGAAATTTGTCGGTTACATAGTTTAATATGGCTTAAAAACATTTTGAAGTATCCAGTTTAGTTGTATGCAATAGTCTCAGTTCGAGAATATTACAAAAACCACTTATCAATGTTTGCTAAACTGGTTACTGTTACTGTACTTTTACGAATGTTGAATTTATGCTCATTTAACCTACAAGCGGTTTTCACTACATGTTCTACTGTCAGTGTATTTTACAGTTTATTAGTAGTTTTACCTATCTAAAGTACATAACGGGAAGATTAGGCATCGATGAGGCTTGGTAGCGCGGTAGGTGCGTTACAAATAAGCGGCAACAAGCACGTTTTGTGAGTGGAGTTGAATTATTTTTGGAAAGATGTCATTGTGAGTTTGTGACGTGCTTGCAGTGCTGAGGATATTCTTCGAATATAAAACGCGGCACCATAATGTATTGTTGTCAATATTTGTAACTAAACATGACCACTTTCAGTCTTGATATATATTAATTTCTAGCCTGCAATGTCATCGCTTCAGTCGATTAATGAGTTTAAATTTGCCTCTGAGGGGGACTTTCAGTGACGCAATTAAGTTTTGCGGTCAATTTGGGTTTCAAGATTACATACATATGCACGTTAGAAATCGCATGCCATCCTCATTAAACATATTTACCTACATTTCACATAGTGAAAATGTGGTTTAAAAATATGTAAATAAAAAGTTTTAGTTCCACAAAAGCAGAAGGAACATTGTTCTGTGGCAGAAATGAAATTTTCTGCATGCACTTAGTTGCATCACTGCATCGAGCTTATTCCTAAAACAACACTACGAGCCAAGGGAGCCGAAACAATTGGGTCTGAAGTGAAAGGACACTTCTGACCATCACATGAAACGGTTCCCATTTCCAAGTGTTTCATGTCGTTTCGGATGTTCTGATATATAATCTACGAAACGCTGATGCAACAGGTTTCGTCATAATACAGTGTGCGTTATTAGCACTTGATAGACATGCGAATGGAATCGCTGCCTGTTCTATTCTGTGTATGTACGTACACAAACTGACACACACGCCCACAAAAACAGTGTAATCTGCTGACCTAGCAGCCAGATTACATTAGGATTGTTCAATTTGCGTGCTAAGCATATGAGAGCTTTGCACTATAGTATATACGCGGCGGCTGAGGCCGCCGCGTAAAAACGGACCAAAATGAACAGCAAGGCGCTGATAGCTAGTTAGGGTATCTGTTTTTGACATTGACCGGTCTAGTCTGGGTACGTTTGCTAATGTTGGTAAGAGAAATTTTTCTGTCAGTTTTTGGCAACTAGGTCCAACGCATCTATCTCACTGACAAGCAGCTAAGGCAAGCCAATGCGAAGACACATTCCAGTTTCACGTGCTATCATCATCTACTCTTAGGTTTTCAGCTAATTTATTATTTTTAAAATATAATCAGCGACTGTATGTATGCCATGGGTGTATTCCACAAATCACAAAAGTGGTTTTACTAAATCATGGTTTTACATACGTTTATCATGTGCACATAATTTCGTAACGAAATACCGCTCACAATTATGTAAATTTTCTTGAACCATGGTTTTAGTTCTGTTGAAATTTTAACAAAACTAAGAAATGCTGTGCTGCCAAAAAGTACGAAAACCATGGTTTAGTAAATGAATTTACTCTTGTGAAATCCACCCGATGTGTTTTTTTTTATTATTTGTAGGTTCTGTGTCTGCTTTTTATGAAAATGATTTTGTTAATTTTTTCGACTTTTATTGTTATTTTACTTGGCCTTTTGTGGTTATGGGATTTGTTTCACATCTATAAATTCCAAAGTCTCAGTTCCGTACCTGGCCCAAGTGCTTTGCCTATTATAGGTACAGCATATCATGTGCTTGGAAAAAGTCCTACTGGTAAGTTATGTGGATTTATCAAAATTTTTTAATCTAAACGTTTAAACTACTGTACTATATAATTCAGCTAAAGTTGATGCATAAATAATAAGTAGGTATTTAAAGAAGACAATTTTCCTTAGCTTTAATTACAGCAAGGGTTATTTCCAAAAATTTGAAAACTGAGCCTAAGTCGAAGGTTGACTGTGAGCTTAGCTCTATCCAGAAAAGAAAAAGTGATGTGACATTCTTGGTTACCATTTGGTGCCCATGACTGCTGAGAGACCCGTTCAAAAGCATTGCTGCAACAGGTTTCGTTGCTATATTTTTAACCCTTACTACACGCATTTATTTGCCAGAAATTTCACTGTCTGAGAAAAAAACCTTCATGATATATATTGCTGAATGGTATATACATATGTAAATTTTTTTTAACAGCCTAACACAAAATTAACGTCTAAAGGCCTATTCACACGAGGGCGCATGAGCGGGCGCATTGCAGGGCGTACGCCATGGCGCATGAGCGGGCGCATGAGCGGGCACACGAGCGGGCGCATGAGCGGGCGCATTCTATTTTCACACTGCCTGCAGCATTATTTCACACAATGCAGTATGCGAGTGTGCGTGTGCACCCGCTCATGCGCCCTCTCGTGCGCCCGCTCATGCGCCCGCTCATGCGCCCGATCATGCGCCCGCTCATGCGCCCGATCATGCGCCCGCTCATGCGCCATGGCGTACGCCATGGAGCAAAATGCGCCATCGTGTGAATAGGCCTTAAGGCTCGATTAAAACTTACAGCCGTATGTCCATCAGCCGACAAAATGACGAAATAATGATGTCACAGGCGCTGGCTGATCCGCTGCACTCGGCTGCTAGTGACGTCATTCTGCAGGCTGAACGGACATAGGGAAGAAAGTATGAATCGAGCCCAACTCAGAACAGTCTTCTGCTGAGTGAGCAGCGGAACATTGAGAGTCCTGATTGTCATCATTCCAGAGGAAATATCAAACGCGGCCACTGTTTTGCGGATAAAACTATTTTTAAACTAATTTCTGATTTCTGCACACATTTACTGCTGAGTAGCTCTGAAGTCTCTCAAACAGCAAAACAAGCAGGCCCCAAAAGGGGGCAACGTTCCTTCGCCGAGTTAAAATTCTGCTTATGTTACCCAAACGATTTCAGCTTATCCTTTACTTTTGTTTTTTCCATCTTCCATGTATAGAAACAGAAAGCAGTAATACCTGTGTAACTTTACTTGATTTAGTTTTAGCGCTTGATAGGTGTTGAATTCAACAAATTAGTCGAAAACACATGGCATGTTGCCAAAAATATCTTATTGCATATTTTGAAAAAGAAATGTTTTGTCAAAACGGTTTTTGCAAACAAAAGTTGGGTAATTTTTTTTGAAAAAAAACAACACGTGGAGCCTGGGGGTCGAACCCGTGATGTAACCTGTAACAGATTTCGTTACTAGCGGTTATCAATATGTAGAAAGAAAGGACGAAAACAAACGTCAGTCAAAACAATCACGTGATTAGCATGTGTATCTAGTCTGAAAATTTACCATACGATAAAAATTTAAATCGCAAAATTCTAGCTAAATGACAGCTTAATATATGTGCAAACGTGTTGTTGACTATAAATTATTTCATTACAAATTGTATAAAAAACAACTTGTCTTTAAAAAAAGAGCTGTCGGATCCCATACTGACTTTACATGTTAATCATATGCGCTGAGTAACATGTGGCTGCTACTTTTACACTACGCAGAGTTGATTTCAAAGCAATAGTTCCTTCTCTACAAGGAACAAAAATGAAAAAAAGTAGAAAAAAAGACTCTGAAGAGGAAAACACAAAACATCTACTAGTGTACTCATTCTCACCTGAGCGGGGACTCGAACCACAGACCCATTGCTCTTGAAGCGGACATCATACCACTCGACCACCTGTTCACATAAATTAAGTCGTCATAAAGTTTCGTTATCAGCATGGTAGTTACCATGTTACATTATGTATCAGAACATAAAGCATGTTTTTGAAAAAATCTTCTCAAAGTCGATCAATACTATGTAACAGGAAATGAAGCAAAATTATGACAAATTGTCCATGTATGGCAATATTAATCGATCGTAAAATTTAATTAATACCTAGTTGCATTGCAATGTAAATATTGTAGCAGAGCATCTGGTTTTCAACCGGAAGGTCGAGAGTTCAATTCCTCACCACCGATGTAATTTTGCGTTTCGTGGATTGAACGTTGCAAAAGTTGAGTAGTCTGTGAAAAGTGACCTACTGCCCTTTCAGTGTTAATTAACACTGGAAACTTGACTTACCTAAAACTACATAGGATTCAGAGAATCTAAATATAAGTATATACGCGGCCCTTGAGGGGGCTGCGTAAAAAAGTGTGCTTTTAGAATTCACGAAACTTTATCTCAATTGGATTGAGACTCATGGATCACCGATGAAGCTGCGACTGATGAGTCTGTATTACATAACTATTAGTCGGGCGGAACACTTTGAAGTACGACAAGTTTTAAACAGTCATTACAATAATACATTGTCATCACACGTTAGCGTTTTTTCGGTTTAAATTAAATTTGCTTTGAATAACAACTTTTGACAATACGAAAAAAATGTTTTAAGCTAAGGTATACAACATCAACGTTTGGTAAACTCAAATAAAAGCAAAACCTTTAAATGTATTATGAAAAAAAACGGTTTTAAAAAATAGTTTATAACATTTTGATTGAGCAATGCAAGGAAACAACATTATATTATAAGTAACTGCAATTAATACAGTTAAAATTTTGAAAAGTCAATCAATGGTACTTAATTTAAAACCCGTTTGCGTCCTTATGACTCCAGACTAAAAAAATGAACATTAAAAGCTTGGAATTTTAATGTCTGTTTAGGAAGTGCTAAAACATACGACTAACATCGTGAAAAGCAGAGACTATGCGTTCATTGAGCCATGGCTTCACAGAGGACTTCTAATCAGGTTAGTTTAAGGATTTCATTTTTTCATATGACATAAATTATTTTTTATTACTTTGCACTTATTTTTTACTATTACTTTACTGTTTTACTGTTTTTTTACTATTACTTTGCTTTTTGACTACTAAATTAACCAGCAACGCGGTTCGTTTAATGCGTTTATTCCGATTTGTTTGTTTAGCGATGGACAAAAATGGCATCAGAGACGAAAGTTATTGACTCCTGCGTTTCATTTTCAAATTTTACGAGATTTTTTTCCAATTTTCAACGAGCAATCTTCTATTTTGGTTGACTTGATTCGGGATAAAATTTCCGAAACTTCAGAAATAAACGTATCGCCGCTGTTAACGTTGTGTACTTTGGACATCATATGCGGTAAGCTATTCTAGCATTCATTCATGCGTTGCCAAGTTAGGTTTTGGTTTAGTTCAGGCTTTGAAGAACAAAATAAGCATAAAACCGTCTAGACATTTTGCCTCTACAATAAGATTGTGTACTGCGTTGTACGCAAGAGCTCGTCGTATGTTACTGCACGAATGTTTTCAGCGTATGTTCTAATTGGTTTTATATAGTTCTGTAAAAAAAATGTTGTTAGTTTACTGTAGTAGTAGCTTGCTATAACTTGGTTATTACGGCACGCTGTAGCGTGCAACTTATTTATACCGCACGCTACAGCGTCCGCCCTACTTATACCGCACGCTGTAGAAATAGCAACAAAAGTAAAAACAAGTTGAATCGATTCACCGCCGTCAATTTTGGCTCATTTTTTCGGCAATCAGAGGGGTTGGGGGGTTGAAGGGCGCTGTTTCGTGGCTGTCGGTAGGTGCTGACCCCCTGAGGGGGAACCTCCCCACCCCCTACCCCCGCCCCTATGTGCATCTATGGTTGCGAATTGATCGAGTCTGGTGTGCTTTCAGTAGATGTTACTTTTTAAAAATTTGGTCGAAACAAAATTAAACGATACATTGCTGCATACTGCTACATATGTACTTGAACTTCGAAGATACACTTGGCTACATACTTGCTATAGTGCGGTCTTTATGACTCAGTAAAAAAACCTTGGCCCCTACTTGTTTTATTGATTTTTTTATTCAACAATGTAGGGTTTGCAGAGAGCACAGTTAGACAAAATACCGGTTTTTATTAGTTTAGCTTTACAAACATCACCATATTCGGACAGTAACAAAACGTAATCAACAAGTTCCGAACTTAGAACACTTTTATACACTCAAACATCACACCATTGTCAAGAGCAATATACACGTTCACACATACACACATGCACACACAGCATACGCACACAAGCATCCGTAATATAACCGTACGTACACGCAGTTAATAAAATGATATTTTCGTTACATTTTCCTTCCCCCTCTAGAAAGTGTACGCCGCGGGTAAACTACGCACGCATGCCATAACACTTACAACTACAACAACTTACAACTTACACGACTTACATAGTTATTGTCTAACCAGTTAGAATATACAGTGGCGTGGTTGCCAGGTTAGAGTGTTCTAATTTACATTGGCGAGTGCGCCATTACATTCCAGTTAATTTCCAAAGCTCCACTTTACAAGCAACCATTAGACGTTACTGAGGCGTGTGTGCCAGTGACAAAGGCTTTCTTTTCCGTGGCGAGAGTGCCAGTACGAGCTTCCAGTACATATAGTTCGATAACTTTGGCATTTTCTGAAACAGTTAGCTCAATTCAAGCAATTACCTGGGCGAGTGAGCCCCACAAACACAGCACACAGTGCAGTTGCAGCGATTACTCGGACGAGTGAGCCCCACAAACCAGGTGCTTCAAGTTAATCCTACAAACACAGTCCAGTTACATCAATTACCCGGGCGAGTGAGCCCCACAAACCAGGTGCTCGGGCGAGTTAGCCCTATAAACATAATACAGTTGCAGCAATTACTCGGGCGTGTGAGCCCCACAGACACAGTACTGGGGTCAGCAAACCCTGAAAACAAACTATGACATCACGTATTGCATACCTGGGTGTGCAGTGGCCCAAATTCGGCACAGTTAAAGTACTTAGGCAAGTTGGCCTTGACTACAGATTTGCAGAAACTCGCTTACCCAAGGGACATAAACATAATATCTACTTGAGCGCGGCAGCCCAATTAGCACTCAATATTACGTTATAAAAATAACCAAAACAACGACAAAACAAAATCCACATAGCTACTTAAATTTGGCATACCTATATTAGTGACAGGTCTCGACATTTGCTCAAAATGGAATCGGCAACAAGCTTCCCCCCTTGTTCGTTTAAATGAAGGTCTACTCGATTCCCTCTAGTTTGAAAAAAATGTGGATCCTTAAGCTTATAGTATAACTCCAAGGAATGTAAGCGGGGGGCTTTGAAATTTGCTCACAGTTCGACAAATTCCAAAGTTCAGTTTCTTAACACTGAGCTGAATTCTACTTTCATAGGGTCGAAAACGTTCCACTGTTGCACTGTCACAAAGGCGGGGAGGGACCTCGCAGAGAATTAAGTGCGCGTGTGCACGCTCATTTAAAAATCGAGGCACATTTTGCGAATATCTGCGGATAATATCGGCAGTTTTGCGCGGCTTTAACGCGCCATCATTATCACGTAAAGGCTTCAGATGGTCTTGGGGAATATTGTTCGTTCCACCGAACACGACGCAGACCTTATAACCTGTATGTGTTGCTGCTCGTGCGACTTTTAGCAAAGCCTGGATGCGGGCGCCGGGCATGGACAAAACGTTGTACAGTTCGCTCTTTGGCAGCGAAGCACCCTGTGAATCCGCTACTATCAACACTGGAGGGTACTCATAGCGCCCACAAAGGAATTGACGGATTCTCTGCAAAATTTTACCCATGTTATTTGCGCCAGGTGGGTCTAATCCAACGCTTATAGCTTTCTCAAGACGGTCAGCATGCAATCCTGCTCCCCAGTCTAAATCTGGACCGCTCTCAAAGATAACCGGTTCCGCATTCAACAAAACATTTCTAAAAATGTCATTATGGACAAACTTTTCAAATACAATCCCCTCCATTACTCCATACTTGCAACCAGACCAAACGCGATCTTTGTAGCCCTGTAAGTTTCTAGGTTTGGCCCGTTGTTTAGCTTTGAACGGATCCTCTTCAGTTGACAGTTCTATTCTAGCAGTGTCATCACATGCAACAAATGCCTTTGCAAAAGCATAAGCCCCTTCGGTGTGTGGAAAGTTTTCGCCCAAGATTGCAATGGGGCATGGGTGCATATTGGACATTTTGCAGCTTTTTCCAAAGAACATCGTTACGGCAACCTACAGACAATATAAATTAAGCAGTGATACTTGGGTCGGTACACCCTAGCTTAATTTATACTACAGTAGAGCTGTAATTTTTACTCTCTAGTAATAAAAGGAAATAAACGATTTGCGTGAACTAGAAAGGAGTGTCCAGTGGCTTCGTTCTCAACTTTGTAAGTCACATCTGATAATTTCTGCTTAACTACAAAAGGACCACAAAATTTTGGTAAAAATTTTGATGGCTTAGGCAAAATACGCATGCGAACAAGTTTGCCTACTTCAAAAATCCGTGGTTTTGTATGCTGATCGTAATAAAATTTCTGTTTATTTTGAGATTTTTGTAAATTTTGACGAACTTTACTAACAGTTTCACTCATACCTTTGTCTAATTTGAAAAGATAGTGAGCGCAGTCCCCATCTACTTTCGGGTCGATAGATAAGTTTGTGTCGATCGGATGCTTCGCGCAACGACCATACATTAACTCAAAAGGGGTAAAACCCGACGAAGCATGAACACTCGTGCGGTAGGCAAATAATGCGTAAGACACATATTCGTCCCAATTTTTTCTATTTTTGTTAGCGTATGTTGCAAGACTTTGGATAATAGTGCGGTTGAAGCGCTCAGTATGGCCGTTCGCCTGTGGATGGTAGGCTGTAGTGAACAGTTTCTTACAACCTAGATACCGACAAGTTTCTTTGACCAATGCAGAGGTGAAACATTTTCCTAGATCACTCAAAAGCACCCGAGGGCTTCCGTGTCTACAAACTATTTCACTAACAAACTTCTGAGCTACAACGTGCGACTCTGTTGAGCGTACGGGGAAAGCTTCCGGCCATTTAGTGAAATGGTCGGTGAAAACTATCAGGTATTGGTTTTTTCTTTTTGTTATTGGCAAAGGTCCAACAATATCCACTGAAACTACATCACAGGGCCCTTCAACCGCAATCGGAGACAGCGGGGATTTAGGTTGTGACGAAGTCTTGTACAGTTGGCACTGTTGGCAGCTATTACACCAAAATTTTATATCGTTGGCCATTGCAGGCCACCAATACCGTGATGCTATGCGACCATAGGTCTTTTTAAAACCTAAGTGACCAGCTAAAGGAGAATCATGATGCTGCTGCAAAATGACAAGTTTCAATGCCTCAGGTATGACTAAGCGATTTCCAACACCCTGGTAAGAGCGCAGATACAAGACACCGTTAGTTTTGACAAACCGAGACACGTCCACATGAAATCCTAGCTTGACACTTGGGTTCTGCAAAGCTTTCCGTATCTGTATGCAATTAGAGTCGGATTTCTGGTATTTTAAAACTTCTGAAAATTTCACACTGTCCGTGCAGTCTTGCACCACGGGGCAAACGTTACAAACAGTTTGCACCGTGTCCGTGGCACAGGGTAGAGGCTTTTCAGCTCTTTTCCAGACAAAGGAAAAAAATCGAAATAAACAACCGATGATTAGAAAAGGAAAAACAGATATCCATAGTCAGTAGGCACTTGTTGCTTAAAAACAGTGGCAATAGGCACACGAGATAACCCATCGGCATTAGCATTCGCAGACCCGCTTCTGTACTGAATTTCAAAATCATATGGTTGCAAAAGAAGAGACCATCGCATTAATCTGTCCGATAAGTTACGAGACTTATTTAACCAGACAAGCGGATTATGATCAGTGAGCACAGTAAAATGAGTTCCGTAAACATATGTGCGAAAAGTTTTATTGCCCAAACTAAACCTAGACATTCTTTTTCTATGGTAGAGTAATTTTTTTCAGCCTTAGACAGCTGACGAGACGCAAAGGCAATAGTTCGTTCTTTCCCGTCAATAACCTGCATCAGAACACAACCTAAGCCGCTACCGGAAGCATCAGTACAAATAACAAATTCCTTATCGAAATCGGGCAAAGCGAGAATGGGAGAGGAGACAAGGGCATTTTTGAGCGCATCCATAGCAATCTGACATCTATCCGACCAAACAAATTTTGTATTTTTCTTTGTCAAATCATACAAAGGAGTGGCTATACTAGAATAGTGTGGCACAAACTGTCGATAATAACCAGTTAGGCCTAAGAAACTTTTGACTTCAGTTACAGTGCTTGGAGGTTTTATGCCTTTAATGGCCTCGATTTTTTGCGGATCAGGACAAATGCCATCACTGGTAACGATATGGCCTAGGTAAGGCAGCTTCCTTTCTGCAAAAGTGACACTTCTTTCCCTTCAGTTTGATATTGACAGTCTTAAAGTCTTGCAAACACTTCTTCGATATGACGGAGGTGATCCTCAAAAGTTCGAGAATATACAATGATATCATCCAGATACACCATGCAAAATTGGTTACGTATGCCTTGAAAAGCTTGGTTCATTATTCTTTGATAAGTTGCAGGTGCATTTGTCAGGCCGAAAGGCATGACGTTAAACTCAAACAAACCATGAGAAGTTACAAACGCGGTCTTCTCTTTGTCACTTTCTGCCATCGGTATTTGCCAGTAACCACTAGCACAATCAAAACTTGAAAAATCTAGCCCCACCTAACCTATCCAACATTTCGTCTATGCGAGGGAGAGGATAACTGTCTTTCGGGTAACGGCATTAAGTTTTCGGTAGTCAATACAAAATCGATCACTCCCATCTTTTTTCTTTACAATAACTACCGGGCTTGCCCACGGACTGTTCGATTCTCTAATAACTCCGTGCTTAAGCATGTTTTCCACATGAGATAGTATGACCTGCTGCCGCACAAACGGTTCCCTATATGGCCTTTGCTGGATAGGTTCTTTGCCTTGTACATCAATTTTGTGGTTGCCAATGTTTGTACACCCTAAATCCGAATCGCCTGTTGAAAACACAGTCGAATACTGCAAAATTAGTTGTTTTAGTCGTTTCAATTGGTTGTGAGTCAACGCACAACCAGATAGATTCAAACCAGTCGGCAAGTTGCTTACTCCGACGGTGGCGACCTAGACGTTTGCACCGAAGCTACTTTAAGTTCCGGAGGATTTCGCACTGACAGCTCTGCTACAGAAGATACTTTACCAACTGTGGTACCCTTGTACAGCATAATAGGTGCATTAGTGGGATTAGCTATTTCGATATCTATAGTTTGGGGATTATCGTGAGAAATTCGCAACAGACCAGGTAATGGTATTAAGGAGTATTTAGAAATTTCTTCGGCTCAAAAAAAACTGTGGGGTCCGGTTCTTGGAATGCACCATTTAGGCCGTTTGGTACTAGGGTAACACTGTTTGCAGGTATTCGAACAGTGCGTAATAAATTTACACTAAAAGTACTAGGGTTAGATTGTTTCTGATATATACGTACACAGTTACTATCATAGGTCAGGGTCCGATTTGCTAGGTCAATAGTGCATTGAGCCAGAAAATCGATGCCTAGGAGACAGGGGAATGGAGCATTTTTTACAACATAAAAAACATGAAAACTAGGGCGACCACAAATTTCGATTTTGCAGTTGGTTATCCCAAAATTATTTAATACATCTTCAGTAAATGATACCAACTGAACACTTTTATGGCTGT
>JASANF010011937.1:0-13091 GCA_030248245.1 Trissonchulus sp. WLG1_4 | reverse complement strand
AACTGAGGCGGGGGGGGGGGGGGGGCCCCAAAATTCAAAGTGATATTTTTTCACCGTAAAAACACGTTTTTATAGGTTTTCGCATGCGCTGAGTTCATTTTTAGCACTTTCCAAGCGAAAAAACGTTGATTTATACATTTTCGAAAAATTTCAATTTTTGTCGAAAATCATCGTTTTTCGACATACTGGGGCTAATCATCGAAAATTATGACCAATACAGTCGTAATACGAGCCTGAAGTTTGATCGTCATAAATTAACACATAATAATATACTTAATACAGCTTTGTTTGCAACATATTTAGCTCACTCATACTAAAAATCTTAATTTTGCCAACTAAAAAAAGAGGCTAAATATGCATAGTTAAATTGAGCTTACATATCAAAAGTTTTAGTTTCTTTTTGCGTAGACATTAAATTTATTACATTTTTCTAGAAAAATATGCATCTTTGGTCATAAGTAGCGATTTCTAATGAAATAGAATGTCATAAATACAATCTGAAAACGTCACTGATGCTCAGCACCAAGCTGGCACTGACAGTCAAAGTTAGGTTTAAAAGTGCAGCTTTATTTATGATTCCACAGTAGCAAGGGTCCTTTTATTTGATGCAAGCAACTAAGACTAACCTTTGCTGACCCACCTACTAAGCCTGAGCCTAAGCACTAAGCCTCAGCCTAAGCACTAAGCCTAAGCCTAACCTAAGCCTAAACCTAAGCACTAAGCCTAAGCCTAAGCACTAAGCCTAAGCCTAAGCCTGAGGCCTAAATTAAAGAAAAAACCTGCTAAGAAGCATCAGAAATAACTTTACTACACTAAAAAACACTAACTAGCTTTATATTTTAATAAAATTTGCAGCTATAGCCCGGAATTTCTACGGAACCGTACTTGTGCTGTAACGCTTCGATCAGCCTGGTCCTGGTGGCTTCAGAAAAAGTTCTGTAACTTTTCAAAGCCTGAACCGATTTACAAAATTTTTTCAGCATTTAGTAGCTTACAAGTTGCTCTTTCAATGGTAACAGCAGGTTTTCATTTGATGCAATATTTTTGACTAAATCCAATTTTGCGCAAAAAATTTCATGTAAAGTTTAATTTTTGGACAAAGTTTGATTTCCAGCTAAAGCTTACATCCTACAAACTTCTAACCTAGCCTATTCGAAAGAGCGTTCAATTTTGACCCCCCCCTAGGTTTGGGGGATATAGGGGGACTCCGGATCATTAGTCGAAAAAATGCCGTTTTTCCGACTTATTCGACCCCTAAGGGTTTTAACACCAATAATTTCACTTCAGATTTTTATTAAAAGGGGCGACAGCTATTTTGGGGGCTAGAGATCAGATTGGGGGCATGGCTGACGATGGGGGTTTCATATTTTTATTAAAAGATGGGGTAGGAAGCGAATTAGAATCGAAAATAATTTCTCCCCCCCCCCCGCTTCAGTCTGACCGTATATATATATATATATATATTATATATATCAATATATATATATACCTATATATAAATTTATATATATATATATATATATATATATTAGTATAGGGGCTGCCGCATATATATATATATATATATATATAGTCAAATATATATTATATAAAATAAAATATCTATATATATAGTATAAATATAAATATATATATATATATATATATATATATATATATATATATATATATATTTTTTTTTTTTTTTTTTTTTTTTTTTTTTTTTTTTTTTTATATATATATATATATATATTTTATATAATAATATATATAAATATATAAATAAATATATATATATATATATATATATATATATATATATATATATATAAAAATAAATATATATATATAAAAATATAAAAATATATATAAATATATATAAATAAATATAAATAAATATATATAAATAATATATATATAAATATATATATATATATAAATGTAAATATTTATATATTTTAATTGTATATATGTACAGTCAGACTGAAGCGGGGGGGGGGGGAAAAATATTTTCGATACTAATTCGCTTCCAAACCCATATTTTAAAAAAAATATGAAACCCCCATCGTCAGCCATGCCCCCAATCTGATCTCTAGCCCCCAAAATAGCTGTCGCCCCTTTTAATAAAAATCTGAAGTGAAATTATTGGTGTTAAAACCCTTAGGGGTCGAATAAGTCGGAAAAACGGCATTTTTTCGACTAATGATCCGGAGTCCCCCTATATCCCCCAAACCTAGGGGGGGTCAAAATTGAACGCTCTTTCGAATAGGCTAGGTTAGAAGTTTGTAGGATGTAAGCTTTAGCTGGAAATCAAACTTTGTCCAAAAATTAAACTTTACATGAAATTTTTTGCGCAAAATTGGATTTAGTCAAAAATATTGCATCAAATGAAAACCTGCTGTTACCATTGAAAGAGCAACTTGTAAGCTACTAAATGCTGAAAAAATTTTGTAAATCGGTTCAGGCTTTGAAAAGTTACAGAACTTTTTCTGAAGCCACCAGGACCAGGCTGATCGAAGCGTTACAGCACAAGTACGGTTCCGTAGAAATTCCGGGCTATAGCTGCAAATTTTATTAAAATATAAAGCTAGTTAGTGTTTTTTAGTGTAGTAAAGTTATTTCTGATGCTTCTTAGCAGGTTTTTTCTTTAATTTAGGCCTCAGGCTTAGGCTTAGTGCTTAGGCTTAGGCTTAGTGCTTAGGTTTAGGCTTAGGTTAGGCTTAGGCTTAGTGCTTAGGCTGAGGCTTAGTGCTTAGGCTCAGGCTTAGTAGGTGGGTCAGCAAAGGTTGGTCTTAGTTGCTTGCATCAAATAAAAGGACCCTAGCTACTGTGGAATTATAAATAAAGCTGCACTTTTAAACCTAACTTTGACTGTCAGTGCCAGCTTGGTGCTGAGCATCAGTGACGTTTTCAGATTGTATTTATGACATTCTATTTCATTAGAAATCGCTACTTATGACCAAAGATGCATATTTTTCTAGAAAAATGTAATAAATTTAATGTCTACGCAAAAAGAAACTAAAACTTTTGATATGTAAGCTCAATTTAACTATGCATATTTAGCCTCTTTTTTTTAGTTGGCAAAATTAAGATTTTTAGTATGAGTGAGCTAAATATGTTGCAAACAAAGCTGTATTAAGTATATTATTGTGTGCTAATTTATGACGATCAAACTTCAGGCTCGTATTACGACTGTATTGGTCATAATTTTCGATGATTAGCCCCAGTATGTCGAAAAACGATGATTTTCGACAAAAAATTGAAATTTTTCGAAAATGTATAAATCAACGTTTTTTCGCTTGGAAAGTGCTAAAAATGAACTCAGCGCATGCGAAAACCTATAAAAACGTGTTTTTACGGTGAAAAAATATCACTTTGAATTTTTCCCCCCCGCCTCAGTTGCACCAGCACGACATGTTGCGTATATAAAACTTTTTTGCAATATCAATGAAATCAGAAAAAACTTTTTAAAAAGCTGAACTTTCTGAACTTTCTGCAGACTGCCGCGGACTGCGTGTGCGTTTTCCCCCCCCCCCCCCCCCCCCGGTCGGGATCAAGTGCAGTTGGGGGGGGGGAAAATAGTGGACCTATTTTTTGGAGTAGAGCACCTTGGGGGAAGCATTTTTTGTAATAGAACCCCTATCCACAAATTTGGATTTTCTGAGCTATGACCCCTTGAAAATAGCATTTTCAGTGTTTTTGGACGTGAACGTAGGCCAAAGTTCGAAGCCAAAATTGGCTATAATCTTTGTTTTTGGATAGTTTTGAGTGCGTTATGATGTTTTAAGGCATCGTCCAGGCTTAGTTGGCAGGATTCTCTAGGCTAAGCTGGCAGGATTTTTTCTGAAAATTTCGATTTTTTATTGCCTAAGCCTAAGCCTGAACCTAAGCCTAAGCCTAAGCCTGATACTAAGCCTAAGCCTAAGCCCCATACTAAGCCTAAGCCCAAGCCTAAATTAAGGCCAAGTTTGAATTTGGTCAAAAATTGGACGTTTCTGGCGAATTCAGCCAATTTTTCGGCTGGAACACGGTCAAAGAGCCTTTGTTTTGATTCTAAAAAATTGTAAACAATAATCTGACACCATTTAGACACGATTAGAACGCAAAAATAAAGGGCTTCGGAAAAAAATTGCAAAACGTCCCTCACTGAGGGTTCAGATTTCGGGGGGTCATATCCTCATATCTCAGAAAATCCAAAAAATGAAATAGGGGTTCTTGAAGCAAAAATGCATCCCCCAAGGTGCTCTACTCAAAAAAATAGGTCCACTATTTCCCCCCCCCCCAACTGCATTTAACCCCCCGGTCGTCGACCATCAGGTCAGCCCCCCCCCCCCCCTTCGCGTAATCCTGGGTACGCTACTGGCTAGAATGGGTTGTCTTACTTTAAGGGGGTAGTGTCGCCAAAGCAGTTTTGCTCATATTTTGTAAAAAGAGAGCTTTCTGCGTTGAAATTGTACGTTCACTGTGAAACTAGTCCAATGCTATATTGTATTAAGGGGGCGCTCCGGATCAAGGATTTGGTCCGTATTTTTTAAAAACAGCCAAAATGACATATCATTCTTGAAGGAAAGTTGCCCAAAATACTATTTCTGATGTTTTGACGTGCATATCTCCATAGCAAAAAATTTGAAAAAAATTGGACGATTTACTGATTTTATTCGACTTTTACACAGATTCAGCAAGTAAGACAGTGCATCAACGCTTTTTGAGGTTTTGCAAACAGACGATACGTAGATTTTATTAGTTGTAATAAAAAAATTAAAACATTTTTATTGCGTTCTGTGCAAAACAATTGCGCAAGAAACCTTTTTCAGAAGCAGCAGACTCAAATAGAGGCTGTGTGAATACAAAACCAATTTTTCGGCATTCGATTATAAAATGCTGGTAAGATATTTTCCTACAAAATTTTGCACAATTATAGCCTTAGGCTCTGCGCAGTTGAACAATTTTTTAGTTTTTTAAAATAAAGCTTAGAAATTTTTTTATATGAATTTTATTGCTTAGAGTTCGACTTCGAAAACACATAATGACATTTTTTATTCAAACCTGACATAAATGTTAAAAACTAAAATAATGTTTAACTAGAGAAGCACATAAGCTACATTTTTGCATGTAAAGTGTGACTATACATAAAGTATAAGCAGAGTTATCGTTTGCCGAAAATCCACTCACGTTTGGTGCTCTGGGAGTCACGTGACATGATCACGTGATTTGAAATTTTGCCTCCAGTGTTCTCTTGTGCCATAGTACATATATGTATAGTAAAGTTTGACATTTGCCAATTTTTTTGCTAGTTTTCGATGTAACCCCCGATTCCCGGAGCGCCCCCTTAAATAATTACTGCTAGACACTAGACTACCAATATCTACCAATGGCCCGTATTCACATACTAACACTAACGCTTAAACTTAGTGTTTACACTAAGTGTTAGCGCTTATAAGCGCTAAGTGTTATTCACATACTTAGTGTTTATTTAAGCGCTTAGCAAACACTAACGCTTAACTTAGCGTTTCAATTTTGTATTCACATACTTAAAATTTAGTGTTTGGCTTAGGATTAAGCGCTTAAGGGGGCGCTCCGGGATCGGGGGTTACATCGAAAATTGGCGAAAAAGTTGGCAAATGTCACACTTTACTATACATATATGTAGTATGGCACAAAAGAACACTGGAGGCAAAATTCCAAATCACGTGATCATGTCACGTGACTCCCAGAGCACCAAACGTGAGTGAATTTTCGGCAAACGATAACTCTGCTTATACTTTGCGTATAGTCACGCTTTATATACCAAAATGTAGCTTATGTGCTTTTCTAGTCGAACATTATTTTTGTTTTTAACATATATGTCGGATTTGGATAAAAAATGTCATTATGTGTTTTCGAAGTCGAACTCTGAGCAATAAAATTCATATAAAAAAATTTCTAAGCTTTATTTAAAAAAACTAAAAAATTGTTCAACTGCGCAAAGCCTAAGACTATAAGTGTGCAAATTTTTGTAGCAAAATATCTTACTAGCTTTTTGTAATCGAATGCCAAAAAATTGGTTTTGTATGCACACAGCCTATATTTGAGTCTGCTGCTTCTGAAAATGGTTTCATGTGCTATTTTTTTGCACAGAACGCAATAAAATTGTTTTAATTTTTCATTACAACTAATAAAATTTACGTATCGTCTGTTTGGAAAACTTCAAAAAGCGTTGATGCATTGGCTTACTTGCTGAATTTGTGTAAAAGTCGAATAAAATCAGTAAATTGTCCAATTTTTTCAGGAGGATTTGCTATGGAGATATGCACGTCAAAACATCAGAAATAGTATTTTGGGCAACTTTCCTTCAAGAATGATAGGTTATTTTGGCTGTTTTTAAAAAATACGGCCCAAAACCTTGATTCCCGGAGCGCCCCCTTAAGTTTAGGGACCTCACATTCGATAATTTCGCCACAATTATTAATCTGTTTGTCTAGTTTGTTTCCGCAGACTGAAAGGACATCAAAAAATTAAGCCACATATCAGATTGGCCAGCTTGTGAAGTCCACATAACGTGTCCACGCACAATTTTTTGCCACAATTAAGAAAAAAGCAAAGGTTCGTTTTTCTTAAGTTTTATGTTCCTATTGTGTGATGTCTGGCTTACAAATTGTGATTGGTTGAAAATATTGGCCCGAATTCACATACTAAGAGTTATTCACATACTAACGCTAAGCGTTTGCTAAGTGTTAGCGCTTAATTTGTACTAAACTGTTATTCACAAAATAAACGCTTAAAAATTAGTGTTATACTAAACTTAGCGTTTAGCAACTTTTGTGCTTAGTTTGGCTTTGGCTTGGAGTGCGCTCCCTGCTTGATATGGCTCCGGAATTCGTTATTTATCGGCATATCCATTTGGTATTTATAAATCCGATTGTAGATTTATTTAAATTACTATTTCTTATTAATAATATATATTTTTCTCGAACTATACATTTGTAAAAAATGTTTTCAGCAGGTGGATTCCTGAAAAATGCAAAATCAGCTCTACATGTTTCAGGGGGCATATCGTGAAAAATATAAATTTTCAAATAGAAGTTCTTGAAGAAAAATTACTTCGATTAAGATGCTCTACTCAAAAATGTAAAAAACGAATTTGGACAACAAAGTGCATTTTTTATTTTTGGCGATTAAACGAGCAAAATGGATCGAATTGGTCGGAAAATGTCACTAATATATCCTAAATTGCATGCCCTTTCTTCCCATGGCGGCCAAAAACCTCCCCCACTCACCCTATCCCTTCCCCACACCATCCCCTAACTAAGCGCTTAGCGCTTATGGAGCTCCCGAGGTCCCTAAACTTAAGCGCTTAATTCTAAGCCAAACACTAAATTTTAAGTATGTGAATACAAAATTGATACGCTAAGTTAAGCGTTAGTGTTTGCTTTGCTTTAAATAAACACTAAGTATGTGAATAACACTTAGCGCTTACAATAAGCGCTAACACTAAGTGTAAACACTAAGTTTAAGCGTTAGTGTTAGTATGTGAATACGGGCCCGGGAGCTCCCTAAGCGCTAAGCGCTTAGTTAGTGGATGGTGTGGGGTAGGGGTGGAGTGGGGGAGGTTCTTGGCCGCCATGGGAAGGAAGGGTTCGAAGCCAAAAATGGCTATAATCTTTGTTTTTGGATAGTTTTGAGTGCATTATGATGTTTAGGCATCGTGCATAAGGCATCGTCTAGGCTTAGCTGGCAGGATTCTCCAGGCTAAGCTGGCAGGATTTTTTCTGAAAATTTTGATTTTTTATTGCCTAAGCCTGAGCATAAGCCTAAGCCTGAACCTAAGCCTAAGCCTAAGCCTGATACTAAGTCTAAGCCTAAGCCCCATACTAAGCCTAAGCCCTAAGCCTAAATTAAGGCCAAGTTTGAATTTGGTCAAAAATTGAACGTTTCTGGCGAATTTGGCCAATTTTTCGGCAGGAACCCGGTCAAAGAGCCTTTGTTTTGATTCTAAAAAATCGTAAACAATAATCTGACACAATTTAGACACGATTAAAACGGAAAAAACAACCACTTCGGAAAACAATTGCGAAAACGTACCTCACTGAGGGTTCAGATTTGGGGGGTCGTATCTCAGAAAATCCATAAAATGAAATAGGGGTTCTTGAAGCAAAAATGCTTCCCCCAAGGTGCTCTACTAAAAAATAGGTCCACTATTTTTCCCCCCAACTGCATTTAACCCTATATATATGAGCCAATGTCCGAGAAGTTCGAAGATTGGCCGGATGGGTCAAAAAATAGAATTGGCTGATTTTTGCAGAAATCAAAGCTACTTGTGAGACTAGATTTGTGTCCAAATATTTTTTTTTAAAAATCACCCCGAGGGTCGAGTCGAGATATGGTCATTTGAATTTTGAGCTATGCCGATTTTTTGGACAAATTTTACGTTCAAATTTGGTATCAAGGTTCTCAATGATTACAAATGGTAACGTTTCAGTGTTTTGTCACATGTAGCACCTATAAGTGCCATTTTATGTGCCAAAATATTTTTTGCAAATTCTTTGTATTCCTTAGATTACAAACCTTTTGCGTATCAGAACTAGCTTTGCACACGACGTTTTTCATCACTTTTCACCTTCCTGGGCCACCGTTTTCAAGGAGCAGGAAAATATTTTTCTGTTTTTTTGTTTAAGGGGGTAGTGTCGCGAAAGCAGTCGATTTTGCGCGACTATAAAACTTTTTCAGTGAAAGATAGGTCATTGTTCTTTATATATTCTATTAATATGTTTCAAGGCAAATAATTTCGTTAAGTTTCAGCAAAATTGATGCAGCATACAGTTAGCAGTGAAGTCGCAAAGTCGGAAAAATGACGTTTTGAAAACCTATTCACATTCGATAATTTCGTCACAATTATAAAACTTTTTGTTTAGATTGTTTTCACAGACTAAAAGCACATATGCTCTAGTTTATGCACACAAAATTTAGTGCAAATTGCTTTAGTGGTTGCAGCGTAATACCTGTTTGAACTGTCAAACTGTGCGGAAACTGTGAAGTACTCACAGCAATAATGATAAATTGTAAAAAATCTAGAAGCATATTTTGAAATCTAAAGAAAAACGAACCTTTATTTTTCATTTTTCTTATTTGTGACAAAAAATTGTGCGTCAAAACGTTACACGTACTTCACAAGCTGGCCAATCTAATATCTGGCTTGATTTTTTGAACTTTTATGCCTCTATTGTGTGATATCTGGCTTACAAATGGTGATTGGTTCAAAATATTGGTAGATATTGGTAATCTAGTGTCTGGTAGTATTTATTTGACATCATATAGCATTTTACTAGTATCTCAGTGAACGTAAAATTTTAAAGCAAAAAGCTCTCTTTTTGCAACCTATGAGCAAAACTGCTTTGGCGACACTACCACCTTAAGGTGGCGCTCTGAATAACCGACTTTGGGCGATAAAATTTTTCAGTCAAGTTTTCGATGGTTAGCTCAAGTAGAAAAGTTGTTTAAAATCAAATTAGCTTTTATTTGATGTATATAACGTCAAATTTTGATTAACTTGAAATTTCAACCAATTTTTTAATGGGAAAAAATCTTTAAACCGATATATCAAAACATTCTATATGGCTCTTGATACTTTTTAAAACAGTTTTGTATAGCGAATTGCTAGGCGCAACTTTTTAAAAAGTCGTATGTGTAGGCAAAGCTTTCTAAAAAAAGTTCTAAAATACGTTGACCAATATTGACAAAAATACACTATTTTTCAAACTACTTTTTCGTTAGCTACTTTTTAGCTTCTGGAACTTTTCTCAGCGGATTTTAGTACAGAAAAATTAGCTCTATTTTTTGGAAAATACGTATGTGTAGGCAAACTTCAGGTTTCTGAAATTGGGCTATGGTGCTCATTTTTTCAAGATTACTCTCAGCTGCAAAAGCCGATTCAAATGAAACTTTGCACACTGTTAGAACAGAAGTATATGGAGGCACCGCACTTCTTGAATTGTAATTATTATGATTTGCTTCAATATTATAGCGCTTTAAATACGTCACTTTTAATAAAATTTAAAATAACTAAAAATTTACCACCACTAACTAAAATTCGGCAATAATAGTATCTCGGCAAGAAAATTGTCTTTAATTTAAGCTATTGATTGTTAAATATGGTTGAGGCACCGCTGAGCTACGTCATTTCAAAAATTAGACAAATTTTGCAAAACTTCAATTTTCATGTCGTCATAAAATTCGCTAAAGTTCTGAAAGAGCTCTCAAACTTTGCAAAAATACTTGCCTTGTGTGTGTCTTGGTTGCGCTTAAGGAAAAAACTTCGTATCAGCAAGAAAAGAAAAATTATAGCAATTTGATTTGTCGAAAGTTACTCAGAGCGCCCCCTTAAACTCGCCAAAAAGTGGTCAGATTTGAAAGTGCTCAAATTGGTCAAATTGGCCTGCTTATATCAAGTGTCACATAAAACATAATTGTAGTTATACAACGAAACTTCACACAATCGTAGAAAAAAAAAAGCGCTTTCTAACGATATAAACAAATTGCTATAAAGTTAATTATTCACTGAATACCAGCCTGTTGAAAAACACTGCTGATTTGTTAGTACCACATTTAGCGTTAGTGTTAGTATGTGAATACGGGCTATACTTCAAAATTTTCGGTGTTTTAATGAGTGTGGTGTAATTTTTTGTAAAATAAAGCAGTATTTTCTGAAATGAAATATGCTGAATGCTGAAATAAAGTGCGTGTGAATACAAACGCAAATGTTCAGTTTGCGATTTTAACAAATTGGCTCAACAAAAAAACGTAAAATTTGGCACATTAATGCACCTTGTTGTCCTCGAGCGGTCGCAATATTTTATTTTGAGCAAATCGAATGTATTTAAGAAATTTTGTTAAATTGTTACAATTGTAACAATTGTAATTCCAAAATATTTCAAAACTGAATTTATCTATGCATATTCTATAGGCCAATCTTACAATTGTTACAATTGTAACAATTGTAGCGCTTGTGAAATCTTACAATTGTAACAAATTGTGAAATTAAGACTTGTAATGTTAAGCAGCAGGGCCCAGCTTGCTATTGTGCATCTAAAATTGGTCTTGGAATGCCGTTTTTAGAAAAGTCATATTTCGAGAGCGCCACCTTAAATATCAGAACGCAATCAAAAGTCAAAACTATCCAAAACAAAGATTACAACCATTTTAGGCTTCAAACTTTAGAGTACGTACTACGTTCACTTCCAAATAGTGTTTGTGACCGGCCGCAAAAGCCGCCGGTTGTGAGCGGAAATGTCCGACCGGCCGGAGCGGCCGAAGTTTTGGATAAAATCAATTGCTCCAAGTTTAGAATGTCATTTTGGCATAAGCCTATCCTGCCGAATTGCTATGCCGGCCTAATTTTGTCATTCGGCTGAATCTGGCTGGCCGGCCGGTGTTTTTAACCGCTCGGCCGGCTGGCCGATTGTGACCGGCAGGCCGGCCGGCGCCGGCTTTTTTCGGCGGCCGGCCAAAAATTTCGGCCGGTCACAAACACTACAATTCCAAAAGACCAAAAACACTGTTTTAACCCTTTTGATTAAGGGTTTCCTGTGTTGCAGCTTGGTTTCTTAATTTCACCGCTTTGCTGACATGGCCGGTGGCAAGCCTGCATAACATAATGTAAGACTTCACCGGGAGCACCCCGCAACCTCCCTTACTCCCCTACTTAGCTTTTCACTAATTTTCACTTGTGAACAAACACTCATTGTACTTTCTTTCTTCTGTGTAATTTAGCTAATTGGCCCTTTGGCTTGTTTATGGTCTGGCTAGTCTGGACTGTACAGTTGGTTGAGTGTGGTTCTGGCTTTCGGTTCGGTCTCGTATTTGTGTATTTTCTCATGTTATTTCTGCCACAAATGGCCCCGCTCGATAACCTGTTTATTTTTTATTAAATCAACTTTATTTTACTAGTGTCTTTGCGTGTGTTTCTGCTCACCCTTCGCGGTACAGTTTCAGGCTTAGATAAGGCTTAGCGGCACCTACTGTGCAATTCCGTCAGGTTGCGTAGCCATATGCACGCAAGCGTCCGTTGTCCGTGCGCCTACTGCGCCACCGCCTACTGCGCTTAATCCTTAGATAAGCCCCTATACCCGTCGGTGTCCGGCAACCCCGGCCCGTTCGGAAGACCCCGCCACTATAACCTGGAAGCTCCGCCTTCCGTGTGGATAGGTCACGGGAGAAAGGATTCTTCCAGCCACCTTCCCCGGTCTAGGCTTGAGCCATTCGTAAGTGCCCTCTAACTACGGCCTTACAATAACGTTCATAACACGTGTATAGCCGTAGGAGTAGTCTAAAGCTCGACACTCGTCTCGTCAACATTTTACACTAAAGTCTTAACAATGGGCCTAATTGGCGTGTCACCACTGTCCGCTAGGCGGATACGCCGCCAGGTCGAAAAATCGCCGCTAGTCCGAACTGCCGTTAGGCCGAAAAGAAATACAGATGAATACAAATTTATTGAGTACAATTTTCAAAAATGTACAGTCTATTACCATCAACAAAATACAGTATGCATGATGATGATATTACTGTACAGTATGTACTGCATATGCACTGTACGTGTAATATGTACTGTATTACATACGTGTGTATGTTTTGCAAACACATATTCGGCCTAATGGCGATTTGACCTAGCGACGTATTGGCCTAATGGCGAAATTTCGGCCTAGTGGCGATTCGGCCTAAAGCGGTGATTCGGCCTAGCGGCGAACGACCGCACAATTAACCAATGCAACTGTCAATAAGACATTTTAGATTGAGCGGCTTAAAGTTATCATTAGGGGCCGCATTTTCAAATTTATCCATGGGTTACGTTAGGCTACTGCTGTCCGATAGAAAGTTGAGAGTTATTTTATGATAATGACTAAAGCCAATGTTATAGCCATGGTTTCTTTCAAAATTCGAGTGAAACAAGCAGCAACATTATGGCCCGTATTCACATACTAACACTTAAAGTTAGTGTAAACACTAACTTTAATGTACATCAACTAAAGCTAAACGAGATACACTTTTGTACCAAAAGAGTATTTGTCTTTCTCGTGGGACTTGTATGATTTCGCGAGTCTGCATTTGAAGATCAATAGAATTTTATGAGAGAAAAT
>JASANF010011936.1:0-29599 GCA_030248245.1 Trissonchulus sp. WLG1_4 | reverse complement strand
AAGATTAGTTGTATGACAGTTGAGACTTGAGACGATAGGAAATTTTCAGGTTTGCCTTAGATCAGGCATCTGGCTTAGGATAAAGCAGTTTCTTTTTGTTCTATACTCGCCCAGTTTAAGAAATTGCAGAGAAATTGCTTGCTTACGTTATAACAATATGTATTAATCAATCTATTTTCATTTTGGATAGGACAAGTGATTATTCCTCTTTGTACCAAGAGCATTACCAAAAATACGATCTGGCGGATGAGATGACACGGAATAACAAATAATAAAGTGCAAAACACTTACAGTTTCTGTGAAGATGTCCAAATTTCTGTAACAAAAATACCATATTAAAATCTCCGAATCTCATTAAAAATTGCATAACTCTTATTTAAAATAAAGAAAAAGAAGGCTACAAAACACTAAACAAGGTTCAAATTCAGTTCATATCCGTTATTATTTTTGTCCTTGAGCCATTCTAAGCAAACTGCCGAGCTAAATGTGACAATTTTTATATGAACAATGTTTGAAGTCAAGACTAGTCCGTAAAATAGCTGTAACCCTTCTACAACTCTTCACAGCAAGCAGCTGAATAAAATTTGTCCTATTCCCCGTATATACCTAGCTAGTTTTGAGGACAAGTATGAGTCGTCTTATAATAAGCAAAAAGAAATAAAAGTTCAGAACATATTTTGCACTGTCTAAAACCCAAGTTTCAGAAAAACAACTAACCCTGCATTATTGAACCAATAAATAAAAAATGATACCAGGTGTTTCATAACAAATTCATTCTTTCATTTTCGCATAAATCAGCTGACTTTCCACGAAATTTTGGTTCATACTTACTTGTCCTTAACAACTTACATAGCCTACACCAACAAGAACAATTTTGATCAGCTATTGCGAAGTAGTGGCAGAATCTTTCTTGCATACATACAAACTGGACTTGACGCATACTTTCTTTGTTTCGTATGAAAATTGAGTTATTTATTTATTCGGCCAGGTAGTTTATATTGAAATTGGTTAAGGACAAAACGATAGGGCCAAGGCCACGGACGAGTATGAACCGGGCCCAGAGGTGGACGCGGGTCAGAATTTTCGACCCGCGACCCAAACCAACCGACGGTTAGACACTCGTGGCTAACCCACAACCCAACCCGCGCCGTAAAAGTTGACCCGCGACCCACCATAATACGAACAGCGATCAATCAATAATAGCCTATCTGAATATGTGATGCCTAAGTAATAATGGAAACTTTGGCAGTGTATGTATATACCTTTCTACATTGTTCACATTACTACTTAAACCGATTGGCACTATTACGCAGTACCCATATTTCTGTAAAATTGAAATACGTCGTCATTTTTTAGATTTCGCGGGTCAGAAAAAAATTTTGTGACCCGCGCAGCTTGAAGTGGGTACCCGCGGCTTGACCCACCGCTCAAATTTTCCGACCCAGCCCAACCCACGACCCGCGTCCACCCCTGACTGGGCCTTATTCGCAATCAGTAGTGCAACTGCGACTGTGGGGAACTCACACATTGTTATACTTGAACAGATCTTCGCAACGGAAGGGCCGTATACTGCACATCGTAACCAGGATTACCCCTGAAAAACAATTCTATTTTCAGGCATGTCGACTCAAACTGGGACAGAGACTGAGCGCTACTTATATATTAATAGTGCCAAGGGTACATAATAGGAAGAGTATGACACTTTTTTCCCATTGGCCAGCTTGGCAGCGCGGTAGATACGTTGAACAATGACGGCCAAAAAGGGACCCAAATAAGTATGGAGTACCCCTACCCAAATGGGTACCTTGTACCCAAACGGGCCCTACAGGTACCCATATGGGTCCGCCAGCGTATCTCTAAACTGATGGAACTTAGCAAAAACTATTGTATATTTTTTAAATAACCGCTGTACAAAAACTCATTTTTGCCTTTCTTATGCCATTTTACAAGAATATCACATTTCAGCTGCGTCTTCGTTAAGTAAAATCATTTCGTAAAGTTCCATCAGTTTACCAAGACTTTCTTTACGTCTTAATAAGTCTTTGGGGCAGCAAAATACTGAAAAAATCTACAGCATTATCCGCAACGTCACATGTGCTGCTGCACGTGGGATTACGGTAGCTTGAAGCTAAAGGTACATAGCTGCAATCTGATTGGCTGATGGGGGTACCTATCTGGGCACCTACCCGTTTGGGTAGGGCCGTAGGGGTACTCATTTGGGTACACCTATCAGCGAATGTATATAAACTTGGGTACCCATTCGAGTAGGGGTACTTATTTGGGTACCCTGCCGGGCCCAATCAGGGACGCTGGGGGACCAATTTCAGCACCTGCAGCTGCAGGACGCGTTTAGGTACCAGGTACACAATTGGGTAAGGATACTCATTTGAGACCCTTTTTACGCGGCGGCCTCAGCCGCCGCGTATATACTATAATACAAATGCTCAATTTGCATGTATCTCCGCTCACTGTGTAACGTTACACTGTAATATTTGGTAGGTCACCAAAACGCATTGTATGTGTGGGTGTGTGCGCTCATGCTGTGTGATAATGTAGGCTTCATCCTTCAGTAGCCTGTGTTATGCATGTGTATGAGATTATATAATAAACTGCTGGTGCTGTGTGTGTGTGTGTAGACATAAAATTCCATTATGCAGCGGGACTGTCACAGCAACACTAGCAAGAAAACACGTTGGAACAAGGTTTGTTTATTAGCGTGTTGGAATTAAACAATACTGTCTTCAGGTTGACTATAACAACTTTACCGTGCGGTTGTCAGATGTCCAATGGATGTCAAAGTACAGTTGGTTTTCCAAAATATGGTCTAACTTTGCACACGTCTTTGGCTGACCGACGCGGCAGCTAGCCCTGGCCGCTTTTTTGGCCTGTACATATGTACGTAGTTTTAAAACCCAAATTGGTTGGTAAAATCGCGACTGAGAACGTTAAGGACACATAAAACATAGACGACTTATTTTACCATGACTGTACCTCCTAGCTACCGTAAGGTTTTAACCAGAGTGACGCAACAATTATATTACTAATACTAATTTTTCTGATCGTTTTCTTTCGACTGATAGTGCTGACGTAGTTGCCTAGAAAATGAAATCAAGACTGGGGTGGTCCTGTTTAGTTATAAAAGTTGGCTTTTAAATATTTTGATGCCGCGTTTTATATTCGAAGAATATCCTCGGCTGTGCAAGCATGTCGCAACAAAATCAATCAAAATCGTTTTAATCCTACTCGCAAAACGTGCTTGTTAGCGGTTATTGTGCAACGCATTTACCGCGCTGCCAAGCTGGCCAATGAAAAGAGTGTCATACTCTTCCCATTATGTACTCTTGATAGCGCTTATAGCACCTGAGGGCAGTTTTTGTTGTTTGCTATTGTATGCAAAGTATATATGACTCATTTTTCTTTTGCATACGACCCTTCAATAAACAAGAGGACATTTGGTGTGATTTTCAAATTTTGGTTTTTGTTCTGATCGACGATGTAAAACGATAGAGGAAATAGCAAACGATAACACATCATAGGCGCTATAATCACTACTCATAAACTAATAGTGATTATGCGGCGTATTCTCAGATAGACTGCATCCCAGATAGTCTACAACCCAGTCAGACGGCTAAATTTCCCAGATAGGCTACATCCCTAAGCCCTTCTTATACCACCTATTAGCTATTTGCTGTTATGCAAATTGCACCCAAGGCCAAATCCCGGCTTTCCATCAAATTGCACGGCTTTCCATCCCTCGGTATTTACCAAATGGGACTACACGTTTGTTACCTACTAGAAAGCAAAACAAAAGGCAAGACGTACGAACTACAAATCCCAGCATGACCTATACAACGTTATAATATGCGCAGTCCCAATAACCGTTTCTAAAGCGAGTCGGTAAGAGCAACAAAGCTGCTAGTCCTACTTAAAGTATGCATCCACCGTTAGCCGGCATATTACATCACTACTGCCCAAAACGTAACATTCTGCTGCACCCTACTTTCGTCCACCCACGTCACTACCATTTTTCTAATAAAAACTATGACTCTCTTCCAAACGAGTCAACAAACAGGTCACAAAAATTCACAACATCACCTGCAATAAAATCAACCAGATATTTAAAAAATATTTTATTCAATAAAATTAATAAAATATATAAGACACAAGATCACAGCTTATAATGTAGAATGTATACGAATAAAAAAAGGAACAATCATGGATTTCAGAAATTTTACCTAACAAGCTAAATTTTGCAAAACTACGCTTCAATTTTTTTATTTCAATAAAAATGTGTCGCACTTTTGCAAAAGACGACGAGTCGGTCTCAAACGGTTTTTCCAATAAAATATGACAACAGAGTGCATCATCTGACTTTATAAACTAATGCTGTTTACCCCCCCCCCTCCCCTACAGAATAGACAATAAATGACAATCAATGTAATGCGTATACGTAATACTGCAATGTGCGTATTGTAGCCAGTACATGACTCAACGTAGATCCTCCAATAAACAGTTAAAACTCAATTCTAATTTGTAATTAGCACAAACTATTACCCTATTTTCATGACTCCATGCTAAATAAAGCGGGAAAAGGTTAATCCAACTAATCTAAATCATTCCCTTTAATCCAGTAATATGACTAATTCACATTTTGTCTGTGTCCGTAAGCCAGTACAAAAACTACTTCAGATATATCAATGAATTTTTGCGCATTTATATATATACAGATATATTCTGGCATTCCAGTTTTCACAAAAACCGACTTTTTGTCAACACCAATTAATTTTTTGCAACAGCTGCTTAAATTTTTTACATAATAATAGTATGTAATAATAGCATTTGCCATAATTATGGCCAAAGTATGAACCAGGCTTTAATCTAATTCAATTTTATAGCAAAAATCAGTTATTCCATGTGCAAAGCATCCCTATTTAGCAAAGCTATACTTTGCTACGCAGAAATATTTCTCATATATTGTTGTTATTTAGTGTTCGCAGATGTTATCAGTAAGACAATAGCCTGGTTGTGTTATCACTAGAAGACAAAACAAACAAACATAGCTATAGTTAGATCACAACATTAGTTTCACGTCCAACCCAGCTTAATTACACCTTAAGCCTGGCTCATACTATAAATATTTTGACAGGCTTCTCTGGGCAGCATTTTCAAAACTACCCGTGGGTAAAGTTAAGTTATCCTTAGCCACCAGTAAGGGTATACAATATGAACAAAGTTAATTCTGTGGCCAAACGTTCAGTTAAGTTGAAAATATTTTTACTAAGCAAGATCGTTAGCTATAACTATAACACAATGTACATTTTTTTACTCTTATCTTAACGATAACGTCAGCTATCAAATTAGCTTTCGCCATTGTTTGCGAAGACCACTATACATTACCTTTACCAGTTCGGTAACGGGTAGCCTAAGTAACCCAATAGTATTTCTGATAAAAAGTGATACATCTCATGCCTTTTGCCTCAAACACTTTTGCCACTGATCGTCATAAAAAGAAGCAATAAACGGCAAAATAAATAATTAAGCAAAAAACTGTTTATAGTGATGCGCGTTGTTGACAAAATATCACTCTCATTTTGCTATTCCCAATTGCATGCAATAATTGGATGCTATACCATATCCACATGTGCATAGCTGAGGTCTCAAAATCGATTCAATCATTCATACTTACAGTCGCTTGTCCGTTCAGCCGACAAAATTACAAAAAATCCTGCCACTCATAATTATTGTAAGGGCAAAATCCGGTTGTCCTAAATTCGTAACGAATCACCTGATTTAGCAGCTACGGTTAGAATGTAGAACTAAATAACAGGCCCCTGGACGGACATACGGCTGTAAGTATGAATTGGCCCTGATACGGATAAAGTTGATAAGGCTAGAGGGCCGTGGCCTTGATAAGGACCACACCCGTGGGGTTGACCGTTTCGGAGAAAGTGGAATTCGGAAAGAGGGTGCCATAGTTTTTGTCCGTCCACAGCTCTTGCACAGTGTAGCCCTTGGGATTGGTCAGGCCCAGTTTGCTCAAAACCACACTCACGACCGCCTGCAACAATAACAGTGGTTCGTGGTTGTCCTTGAGGACACAGGGACAACTAGGGACAAAGAGAGGGTAGACAAACTTTATTTTAGCTTCATAGACGAAATCGAGAGTTATTGGCAAAACAAAATTAATCCGTTTAATCCACTCAAGGCAATGAAAAAATCCTGATGCGACCTACCTTGTCGGTCTCATGACGATTCAAAAAGGCCACAGCGTATGAATATTGTTTTTTGGCAGAAATTGGGGTCATGGGCTTGACAAAGGCACCAACACTGCTTTCCTGAAATAGGTATAACATCTCGATATTTAGCTAAAGTCTGACCAAAAATGTTGAATACTGTCTGAGACAAATCAAAACATTTAATTTAATTTATTTTAATTTATTTATTTTAATTTCATTTAATGACACAATTGAACAGTTTTTACCCCAACAAGAGGAGGGAGCATTTGCTGAAGTTTCGACAATGACTTACAAGACTAAATTTGACAAAAAAGGACGTAAAAGGAAACCCACACAACAGATACATCGCTTTTAGTAACAAGTCGCTAATACGACGTTTTTGAAAAAAATTGGGCTATATGGGGAAATCCCACCTAAAATGGAGGAGTTCTAGATAGAAAAGGAGGAAGCTCACCCCCCCCACCCACGAAAAGCCGACAATATAAAGTCAGCAGTAGCTTACGTTGGCCACCAGACGTCCCATACGACCGAGGGGGTCCTGGTCCACAGCAATGACCTTGGTGTTCTGCAGGATCTGTTTGTAGACGGGGGCAATGAAACGGAGATCGTTGGACATGAGAAGGGGGGCCGACCAAATGGACCAGATGCTCATTTGCGCCCGGGACTGGTCCGGCGTCACGGCAGGGTTGCCCACCACAATCTGCAACCACATACCCACAGATTTGAGATTTCGGGACAAGCCCCCCGGGCCCCCCTGCTTTATGGTAAAAAAATGCCCAAAAAGCTCAAAAATTGTCCCAGATCGCTGTAGAATGCGTCAAAAAGCCCAAAAAACCTAAAAAATCGCTAAAAATATACAACTTTCACCAAACATTTTCCGTTTTTGTTTTAAGCAAAAGTTGGAAATTTTTGGATTTTCGTTAGTTCAAGCTAACGAATCGTCGGACAAGCCCCCTAAAATATAGAAAAATCCGGGACAAGCCCCCCCACCCACTCAACAACCTCATGCTCGTTTGGGCTCGGGACTGGTCCGGCGTACGGCGGGGTTGCCCACCACAATCTGCAACCACACACCCCCACTCCAAAACTTCAGTTTCCCAACAACAAAATTGCCCGTCTGGACTATCAATTAGTATACTGGATCACAGAATGCAATAAAGCCCCCCCCCCTCACCATATCTGGATCGTTCCAGGCCCCAGGCCCGTTCACAGGGATCAGAATGTCCTGGTTGCGGGTGTAGAAGTCTATGATGGACAAAATAGATTTCCAGCTAGGCTCTATATCGTTGTAGTTGCGCCACAGGTTGCAGTATTTGGCAATGGCTTTGTAGTCTGGCTAAAACAATGCACAATTTCATGTTGCAGTATTACCAATGAATGCCCCAGAGGCCAATTGTACTAGGAATGGGCACGTTTAAACGGTTTTAACGGGTTAAACGCGTTTAAAAGGTTCAAAGGACGCAGTTTTCGAACCGTTTAACGTTTAGTCCGTTTAAACGGTTAACCGTTTAAACGTTTAACGCTTACATGTTGAATCGTGCAAACGTTTTATACCCGTGTAAACGCTAACTTGTTTAAACGTTCAAACGCTTACTTGTTTAACCGTTTAAACGCCGTTAAACGTTTAAACGCGTTTAAATGTTTAAACGCGTTTACGTTTCAAACGTTTAAACGGTCAAAAAACGTTTACAACCGAAAAACGCGTTTAAACGTTTAAACACGCTTTTCATCTGTAAACGCGAGCGTTTAAACATTTACGGATTTTTGTAAACGTGCCCATGCCTAAATTGTACCAATAAGACAAATCTCACAACTAAATAGTAACAATGGGCGTGGTCTTAATCTGCCCCCCCAGGCCACTTCGACCCCCGCCAGCAGACAGGCGCTCACGAAACGAGTGTTCACATACACGGTTTTTTTGCTCAAATTTGTGCTCATTTGAGCATTGGAACGTAAAAATGAGCATTGAAAAATAAAAATAAGCATCAAATGAGCATTGCTGGTATTGCCCAAAGACGTCGCCAGAAGGAAAAATTTTGAAGCTCAAAAAATTTTCAGTCATTTTATACAAGGGTCACACCTTTGGTTTTTTGGTCGGTCGGAAATTTTTTCGGTATGTCCCACATTGACATAATCATTCTTCTCCATTGAAGTCGCCAAGTACGAAAACTAAGTTCATATTCATCCTCTTATGCTTATAATAGTTGATCTCAACTTAAGTATCCAGTAGTGTCGGTAATGTCTGGACAAGGGCGTAGCTAGCTGGCAAATGTCTCTCTTACGTCGGCGAGACGAAAAAATTTCAGACTTTCAGACTTTCGCAGTAGCGGACAGTCTATATACGGTGATTTTTACTCAAAAATGTCTTTTACCTGCATGGTTTCAAGAGGTCTGTCTATAAATTCTGCATGTTTTATTGGTGGCTGCCGCAGTACCGCCCCTAACATTCTCAAATAACTGCTACGCTGATATTTTTAAAAAATAGCCGAAAGTGCGACCCACCCCCAACGAAATTATTCCCAGTCAATTTTTACACAAGGGTCCTTCCCCCATTGGTGTTTATAGCCCAGGAGAAAAAAATTTCCGATACGTCTCCAATTGATCAAATTTGGCCTGAAAATAAAAAAAATTCTAAATTTTTTCTAGAGGGGGCTATCTGCAGACCCCTGCAGCTCTACGGATTACTATTCCCTGTTATTATATTTCGTAAAAGATTATTCATGTATAGACCACACGAGTATAGCAGGCGGGGAAAAAACCCGCATTTTCATATTTCGTCATGTAGCTCATAGACTATACGTTTTCACGGGAAACCAAAAAATCTCTAATTTTTTACTGTGGGCTGCTGCCTCCACATCCCTGCAAAGTGTAGCTTACTGATCTTGCGTTTCTACTGCAAGATCAGTAAGTAAGTAATCTTTAGTATTAAAACTGCGAAAAAGATAGTACTACGATTTAGTATTAAAACTGCGAAGAAGTGCATTTTAACCTCACAAGAAATCGAATGGTCATCCCCCCAAACTTTTTTGCGGGAACCGTCATTCACCTTAAAATAGTTTACGTCGCCCCAGATCAGCCTCAGCCCCCATAAATTGTCCTTTTAAAAAAATAGTGTAGCAGCCCTTTTTTTCCGGTTGACGAAGAAGAATTTGTAAGCAAAAGACTACATACGTGTTGTTTTGACAATGCAACACGGCGAAAAAAAACGTTAAAAAATTTTGAGCATTCCAACTTAAAAATGAGCATCGAAATTTAAAAATGAGCACAAATTGAGCCATCGGCCGTTTTGAAAAAAAAAACCCTGGTTCACAAACCCCCCCCCCCTAAAGTTTCGAAGGTGATCACGACGACAAAATACGTGGCTCACGAACAGAAAATGTGGCTCACGAACAGAAAATGTGGCTCACGGAGCTAAAATCGACGAAAAACTTGCTCCGCATTGCCTCCACCCTGAATTCGCTAGCTGCCCACATATGGTAACAATATATACTTCAGTGTGCAAAACAGGCAATTTCATATGAGTCTATTAAGGGGTGTATTGTATATTTTGCCGAATTGAACGGACTGGACTGATTGTAGTCCGAAGTGAAGGAATAAGTCAGCTGCTGATCACAGTTGGAGCTTATTCCTAAACTATCATCAGACCAATCAACCAAAGTAGTCAACAGGAGCGTTTAAGGGGGTAATTGCGTTTTTAGGTGTTTTTTTGAAAAGCCATAGGTCAGCGTTTACAAATTCAAATCACAAGCGGTCTTTTGCGTGAAGTAGAACAATATATTGCCTAAATGTATGCCATGCATTGAAACTTAACCTTTGATTTTCTTTTCACTACACGCGGCTAAACAAAGGTCCTTTCCAAAATACGAGGATTTTTTACAAAAAGTTTGCGCCACAGCTCTGAAGCATACGATTACCTGTTGGGGCTGAAAGTTGTTAAGGTTTTTGACTTGTTTAAAATCCCCAGGCATGTCCCCCACTTTTTAAATAACTAGTCAATTTACTGAGAAAATAGCTGAAAAGCAAACTCACCGAAAATTTAAGATATTTTCTTGTAATTAAAACCCTCTAAAAATGTCCACAGGTGAAATTTCGAAAAAGTGAGAGACATGCCTGGGGATTTTGACCTTTACAGTACTGTCCCAAAAATTTATGCTCAGGCGTCACTTATAACTTGAGTACTGGTGGCGCAAAGTTTACATAGAAATCACAAAAACCTCGAAAACGCAACTACCACCTTAAATGAACGTCTATCTAGAACGTCCGTTTAGTATAATACAAAATCAGTGGGCTAAAAGTTGAGTCCGTTTAGCCCGGAGGTTCGGAATGGCATTTTTCAACAATCAGCATAACTTTAAATAGTCTAGTCGGCCTAAAATCAACGCTTGATTTTGGTACAAAATGACCCCTGAGTCACCGAAATAATCAACATGCGCCGAAGTCTAACCGACAGTAGTGGACTACTTAATTGATAGCCTGGTTCATAATGATAATAAATTAGAAACAAAAACAGCAATTCTGCCATCAACAGCACCAAGTAAAATTAAGCAGTCGCAACCGCAAGCGGAGTCCATAATATATATACGTATGCGACAGGTAGCTGATATTTCGCAAAACACTTGACTCAAGAAGCCTGACCAGAAATTGCTGAGCCCTGAGGAACAAGTGAAAGTTTACTGCAAAAGTAGTCTAGTGAGGGAGAAGTGAGGCGGTTGAATGTTTGACAACATTACGCCTGTTGCGCATTAAAAACTAATCGCAAACAAAAAGTATATAAAGACTACATGATAGGAAGAGCATGAAACTTTTTATTATGTCTTGGATGGGCATCCAATGCAAAGATAAACTTAGCCTATTTTCGAACAGTTCTCAGAAAGGGGTAGGGCACCGCCTTTCAGGGCATTATAAGCAAGTGGCTTCTAAAAGGCCGATGTTCCCCCATACAAAGATAATCAGATGTTCTAACAGGTTTCCGAAGTCTTCGACAAGAGACAGAGCTATACTATTAGTTTTGTCCATTTTCTAAAATGTGTTTTACGTTGCCGTTTTCTGAAGTTCGTAATGCGTATCCTGCTAGTAATCTGATTTGCATACTAGTGCATAGAAAGGAACCATCTAACTATGCTGCAGAGTTTGTGCAAATCTCATAGATTTTAAAACAGCAACATGGGATACAGTCACATTCATAGATGCTAAGTAACAGTGCTTAATATATAGGTAGTGCATATAACATGGCGTTAACAGCATCTGATGACCGACACATTAATATACCAAAGATAACCGTTTGTTTGTTTTTATGTTTGTGGGCAGTGACCCTTCTTTGTGAGTTTTTGCTATTTCTTTGTTATTTTTCTTGCCTTTGCTTAATTACATAATATGAACTATACTAAAAATAATGATAATGACAGATTCTTCATCATACTTCTCAATACTTCTCAAAAATGTAGTACAACCTGTTGTAAGCGTGGCACAAGGCATAATTTTTTGATAAAAAGTGTCTGGGGCTGATTACAGCGGTTTTTGTCCGGGCGCCAAGGTCAAGACTAACGTCAACTTTTAGTAAGGGGGTCATGTGACCCATCAATCGAAAGCGCTTTATCTCACCAATCGAATAATGAAACTCCCAAGTCGCTACGACCCGCATAACAAACGTTATGGGACTTTAAAGGAATTCACCCCATAGAACACTGTTATCATAATTAAATCGTAATTACTACATTACGAAAAGTGTTCTTTTTCTCACATCCTTAAAGGCGCCATAACTGGCCTTTAGGAACTCGGACGGACACAAGAATGGTATCATTGGATTGCTGGCGTGCAGGGCTTTCGAAAGAGGGGTCACATGACCACCTGGCACTTCAGATTACCCCGAAATAAATATCTCAGGGTACGCTCACGTGACAGGGTCATGTGACCCCTCATTTTAAAGCGCTCCTTAAATCTAAGCGATTGATGTCAATTTCATGGTTGTCCGTCATTCCTATTGACTACTATGGGCCTTTTAAAATCCAACCTTTGTGACTATTCAAAATCAGCTCATGTTGGATCAAATCTCTTTACATTTAAATTTGAACCATTTTTACATTTCAATTTGAACCATTTTTTGAATTCAACAAATTTTAACATATTCAGATGCGCTGGACTTTTAGTTGTAAAACTAGTCTAAACTAGACGCACTAAACTTGTAATAATAATAATAATAATAAGAGCAAACACACGCACATAACATAAAAGGTAGGCATGCTGTCAGGTAAGTGTGGTCAGTTACAGATTCTGCAAATCCTATACAAACCAAGTATATATAAAGTATATACCTGTTGCGCTGTGGGGCAACAGGAAAAACATGTTGCGTGATTTTTGTGACTACTCGCTGTACTCTTGATTCTTATAACTCGTTCTTTTCGTTATAAAATCGCGTGTCGTTTGTCTCAGGGTCCAGCATTTTTTGGTCAGACTTTAGATCAAAATATGCGCTATAAAAACAGTTCTCCAACAATTTACAAATACAATTTTTAGTACCATGACATGTTTAGCTTCGACGTGTAAAAATTGTTTGCGCAAAATATATAGTGTTAGTCCCCCCCACTCTTGAATTCGAAAAAACCGTCAGGGACAATGAACTCATTTAGTCCAATAAAATTGGCCCAAACATATTAGCATCCTCGATCCCTAGAAGTCTATAAGAATACTAATTATATTTTTGAAAGCGAATTGACAAAAAAACAGACGCAAACGAAAGATGCAAAATATATATATTTATATACCGTAGCCCCGGTCTCAACGACATACGCAGGCCAACTACACGAATAAATAATAGGGCGTTTGGTGGCATTCAAATGATGGCCCATCTCCGGATAGCCTACAATACAAACAAATACCAACTGGTCTTGAATCCAGCAGTTTTGTCAAAACAAAAAACTAAAAAAAAAGGGCCGTGCTGTGCAAGCCACATTTTATGTCGTGCAGTTTCGTGTTGAAATGGCTAAGGGGAAAACGATAGGAACAAAAATAACGACAGTTGTGACAAATAACTGGGCTTTGTACGAAGCACAGTTCTCAGCTTCCGGAAGTTAACAAAGTTGTCCCAATCTACATAGGAGAATTGAGAAGGATATGAGAACCCCCCGCCCCCCTTCCCATCCAATTCAACCGTCCAAAGCGGTTAATAAATATCCCGATATTAAAAATTTGTGAAAATAGAACGTTTTAATAAAATTTTGCAAAATTAACAGAATTTTTGGTCGATCAGGGGGTGCAGAGTCCTCAAGCTCAAACTTTAGACAATGAGGCTCTCCAAAAAATTAGACCCGTTGCGTGTATACAATATGCCCCAATCCAAAATCTGGGTACCCCCGATTACCTATATAACAGTCATTCAGAATTCAGTCAACCTCCTAAGGCTGGAAAATTTTCAACTTTTTTTAATGAATTTTAATAAATTTTATTTCAATTTAATGGCCAAAACATTAAATATTTCTGGGAGATCCCTGCAAACTTCGGTGTGATTATCTGCGAAAAAATTAGCCGGAATCAAGGGACAACCGCCCACCTGCCCGGAATAAATCCTGGATCTGCCACAACCACGGGCGTGGCCAGGGGGGGGGGTGACGGGAAGAACTTTTTCCGACTGAAACTCTACACAAGGGTCCCGCTTTGGTTTTTATGGTCCGGCCGGAAAACTTTCTGATACGTCTCCAATTGACCAAATTTGGCCTAAAAATCCAAAATTTCCCCAATTATTTTCTGGGGGAAGATACCCCCAGGCTCAGACCCCATGTAACTCTGTGCTCCTTGCTTTTGTGTTTCATTGAAGCGTGAACATGTGTATATGGGAGCATTTTGCCTTGTACTAATCGGTTGCGTAATACACTGCTTTAAGGTGGTACTACGATGTGAGTGTTTTTCAACAGTGTATTCAATAATTAATTAACTTTAGAGCATACTTTTTATATCGTTAAAAAGCGCTACTTTTCTTCTACATTTACGCAAAGTTTTATTGTATAACTGTAAAGCTGATTTGTATGGTACGTGTTAAAAGTAGACCAATTTGACTTTTTTGAGCACTTTCAAATCTGGCCACTTTTTGAAGAGTTTAAAGAACAAAAACATGCAAAAAATGGCAAAAATACTTAAAAGTGAATTATCTAGACCCAAAATGCACGATTTTATGATTTGTCAATTATTAAATGAAATATACGGTTTCAAAGTAAAAATTGTCTACTTCTACACTCAACTTTTGGGTTCTATATTTTCGCAAAAATATAAGCAATTTAAAAGATTTTCATTTTGGGTCTAGAAAATTTGCTTTATTCATGTTCATTTTTGTGTTTATGCGCTGTAAATGCCCTTGGCAAAATTTTTTTTTCTCCTGTGTGTAGTTTGGCTTGTTGGCTTGGCTTGCTCCTAAAAATTTTTCACATGCCCTATCTTTCTTCTCTTTTTCTTTTTTTTTTTTTTTTTTTTTTTATATTTTTTTTTTTTATATTATGTGTGTGTAGTTGTTTTTTTTTTTATATTTATAAACACTGCAATTGTTTGTACCTTTGTGTTTGTTTCAGCGTTTTGCCATAGCAAAAAAAAGTTGAATTTAAATTTTTTGAAATTTTATTTTCTTGCTTCTGGAACTAGTTTTGTAATTTTCGGTGTTTTGAGCTTCAGTTTTACTGTAAATGCCCTCTGGTCGTAAAATTGGCAATTTTAAACAAAATGTGCTAATATGCATACGTGGGCAGGTACCTAATTGTGGAAGGGGGGTGAAGTTGTCTACTTACTATGGGTGTGAAGCTCTCCCACGCCTATGCATGGTATCGTTTTTTTACGTTAAAAATGAAACTAAGTGTATTTTGACAAATTTCAAACAAAATCAAAAATCAGTTCGCCCCCCCCCGCGAAATTGTTTCCTGGCTACGTTACTGGCTAATGTGGTATATATACACAAAAAACACACAGGGACACACGGAAATAATATGCGGCTGACACCCAAGGAAAAACACATCTGTGAGTTGAAAATGGAAAGTATGTTAGACAAAAATTTCGTAGTAAAGCAAAAATGTCTCTGCAGTCTGCACACACGAAAACAATTGGATTTACTTATTACACTTATTGGTATATACAGCATTAGCAGTGTTTTTTTGCGTCAAAAAGTGCGAAACGCCGCACTTTTTTTCTGAAATTTCGCACTTTTTTTCGGCCATGTGCGTCCCGTGACGCACTTTTTTTCGGCTGAGGTTGAAAGCTGTCATAGCTGATTTGGCCAAAAAGTGTCGAAAATAGCATTTTCGTCGCGAAAAATTTGAAAAATTTTCCAAAATTGCGTCAAAACCATCAAATTTGTAAAATTTTCTGATGTGTCTAACGTTTCAAGCTTGATCTGTATACAGCTACAACTGGTTTCAACGACAGTTAACAACCATTATGATTTATGATAATGATTAGAAAAAATCGTGTCGAAGCATGCCACACCCAGCAACAGCAAGTTTCTTAAAAGCATCAATTAATGCCAGAATAAGAGAATTCTATTACATATCTGCTGAAATTAGCTGCGTGTTTACAGTGTTAATAATTAAGTTCCTGCCACCCTAATTTGGCGTAATGATGCCGTCTCCTGGGGAGCTGAGTTAAGTCCCAAAACACCAGATACTTGGCTTCTGGGGGCTGCTATCTTCCATTTTCGATACACATTTTTATGTTAGTATTGAAAATAGTGCATTTTAACCCATTACAAAAAATCAAAAAGCCATTCCCCTCGAAATTTTTTTCGAGGTACGCCACTGCTTAAAAGAAATGAATTTTTTTCAGAAACATTTTTTAAACCCAAAAAGTGTAATTGAGGACGGCCAGTGCCATAACAAAGTGATTTTCACCTAAAACACGCGCTTAGATAACATTATAACAGCCCTGCGCACTATTTTTCAAAATGACGCAAAAAAATTTGGGCATGTGCGTCAGACGACGCAAAATTTTTGACGAAAAAAAAACACTGAGCATTAGGAAACCTAGCTTTAGCCTAACGACACCTGATCCAATTAATCAATTAAATATTAAGTAACTAAATCGAAGTATTAAGTAAATACTAAATATACTTGCCGGAAACGAACTAACTTCTGAATTAAAACGTATGCTCTGTTATGAACCGAAAAGTCATGTGAAAATTATCTTCCAAAATATAAATTTTATTTTGGACCAAATTTGACCAAGGGCCATTTCGGGACGTTTGAATGCCAGCCAGTTATATAGGAATGAAACAACAAATTTCACTTGATAACTAAAAATTAAGCCAGAGTTAAGCCTGGTTCATACTACCGCTTGCGCGTTAAGCTAAGGTAGAAAAAAACATACATAGGCGTGGCAGGGATTGCACCCTCCCCCCACCCAGAAACGTCCGCTTCACCCCACCCCCACCCACCCGCAAAAAAGTCCGCTCCTCCCAGATTGCTCCCGCTCCTCCGCTCCTCCCTAAACGACACAAATACGCGTAGCACCACATCCCCCCCGCTACCACATATCGACTTAAACATGAGACAACAGATGATTTTTTATCTGGTACCATGTTTTTCGAACACAGAAAGTTTTTAGAAACTTACAAAGTGATTGCCTTCAAAAGTTTTACAAAGTATGTCTTTGAAAGTATGAAAATAAGTTTTTAGTAAACTTTCTAGAATTTTTTGCACACAAACGCATGCATAGCACATAAACAAGTCCCCCCCCCCCAACCTACAAAGCAGCGTGGCTCCTTCGTTTACCTTAGCATACTTGGCATAGTACAGTGGCCATTCGCAGGAGTATATAATCTTGCGTCCTGTGGCATTCAGAGCCTTGGACATGTTCGGGTAGCCTGGAACAACGGCAAAACCAGTTGAACCAGAACCAAGCCTATACACTAACGGGGTCCAAAATTTGGGATCTTGAGGTATTGACGCCACCCCCCCCCCCCACGATCGACCAAACATGCACATTTGGAAAAAAATTTTTAAATGCCATTTTTACTGACGTCTAACAATCATTTCCCCATTCATACATACATGATTGCATGAATTTCACATAAATAGTTTAGCCTTCACCAAAAATTCCTTATTCAACAATCCTTATAGTTCGGAATCAAGACTCCGGAGCAGTGTTTTTTTTCGTCAAAAATTTTGCGTCGTCTGACGCACATGCCCAAATTTTTTGCGTCATTTTGAAAAAAAAGTGCGCAGAGCGGTTATAATGCTATCTAAACGCGTGTTTTAGGTGCAAATTACTTTATTATGTCAGAGACCGTCCTCATTTACGATTTTGGGGTTTTTAAAAAAATTTTCTGAAAAAATTTTCATTTCTATTTTTAAGCAGTGGCGTACGTAGAAAAATACGTAAGGGGGAATTACTATTTTGTGATGGGTTAGAATGCACTATTTTCAATATTAACATAAAAATTAGAATTGAAAATGGATGGAAGACCACGCATCCACAAGTTGCAGGGGTCTGGGGCGGCAGCCCCCAGGAAAAAAATTGGGAGTTTTTTTATTTTTACGCCAAATTGGATCAACTGGAAACGTATCGGAAAATTTTTTCGCCCGGGCAATAAAAGCAAAAGGGAGGACCCTTGTTTGGGAAACAACTCAGTGGGAAAAAATTTCGGGGGGATTACACTCATCCCCTTTCCCTGGGTACGCCCTTGCCTCAGCGAAAGCTGAGTTTAACTTAGAAATTCTGGGGGCTGAGAGTCTGGGACCTTAAATAACTATGGACCTGGCCGTGGTGTCTTACATGGCATCTAGAAATGTGTTCGTTTTACTCTTCATAGTGCGGTGTCAAAAACAGGAACTTAAATATCACGTCAATGTCTGTATTTTGCTGATCAAGTCGATGTCGGTATGTTGTTGAGAAGCTAACTAAACAAGGCAGCAGGCTGAAAAAGACTACAAAGATGCAGTTTTGCTTGCTTGAAAAAGTACAAAACGGGAACTGCGGTAGTTGTAGGGGTCTGGGGGTGTCAGCCCACAGAAGCCAACTAGACGCCATCATTACGTCAAATTAGGTTAGCAGGAACTGAACTATTACCACTGTATACATATGCAGCTAATTTCAGCAGATATATACGTAAAACAGAATTCTCCTACTCCATACTTGATACTAGCGCGGCAATCGTCTTATACCTATTGGCATTAATTTATGCTTTTAAGAAACTTGCAGGGTGTGGGCACTGGGCATGCTTCGACCCAATTTTTTTCTAATCATAATCTTAATCATAATTAATCATAATAGGTTGTAGGTTGTAAATTGTCACTGAAACTAGTTGTAGCTGTATATAGATAGCCTTGAAACGGTAAGCACCTGAGAAAATTTTACAGGTGTGATGGTTTTGACGCAAACTTGGAAAATTTTTCAAAATTTTCGCGACGAAAATGCTATTTTCGGCACTTTGGGCCAAATCAGTCATGACATGTTTCAGCCTCAGCCAAAAAAAGTGCGTCACGGGACGCACATGGCCAAAAAAAGTGAGAAATTTCAGAAAAAAAGTGCGGTGTTTCGCACTTTTTGACGCAAAAAAAACACTGCTCCGGAGCAGGGAGCGTTCCCGTCGAAATTTTCGGACAAACTGACCGAAAATCGCAATCAAAACTGGATTTAGCAGATTATATTTAATTAATTTAAAGAATAACTACATTTAAGTCACACGTCAATTTGTCACCATCCAATAATCCGCAAAATACAGTTTCAGGGTAAAATCCAGAAAAATCGAAAGTAACTGATTAAATTAAAATTAATTTTTTGAGTAAATATTAAATCGGCTAAGAACTCACACAAAATGTATTACACCAAATATTTGTAAACCTTTTCGTTAGTGCACCCAAATCTCCACATATCTTACACTGACTCAGCATCAAGTGACGTTATTAAGCAAATAATTATATAATTCCAGAAAATAAAACTAATCCGTTTAATCCATCGTAAACCAGATAATCCCCCTACGCCAAACTGACCACTGTCCATCAATTTTATATCCACATTACAGCCGTCCAGTTTCAGCATGTCCACTTGCATCTGGGCAAAGGTCTGAGCGTCTGTTTGCAGATGACCCAAACTCCCTGGATAGCCAGCACACGTTTTCGTGCCAAAGTCCTCATAGATGCCCAACTTCAGTCCCTTCGAGTGCATCTGCCAAAAAAACCACTACTCTTGTGATGTAACAGCTGTAACCGGCTGGTCTTACGAAGTAACTACTGACTAGCCTTACTTAAAGTCCGAAGCACAGAATTACCCAGGTTCGCTTCAGCTCGGTTACAAGTGTGACCCTTATCTACGATTGCAGCACACAACAATGAACAGATAACCTTTATTGAACGCACAGTAATACACACAAGCAAGCACTGATATATACGCACAGCGCGTAATGGGGCCTGCTACCGTACACCTTACGTACCTACTTAGACCTAAGCTCAATGGCGGGTTGTCTGCCGGGTTAACCGTGCTACCGTACGCACAGCGCGTAATGGGGCCTGCTACCGTACACCTTACGTACCTACTTAGACCTAAGCTCAATGGCGGGTTGTCTGCCGGGTTAACCGTGCTACCGTGTGCACCGTGTTAGCCGTGTTTTAGCCGTATTAGCCGTGTCAGCGGTGTTAGCGGTCTTAGCGAGGTGTTAGCCAACAGTCTAAGCGGTGTCAGCCGTGTAAGCGGTGGAACGGTGAAAGCGGTAGAAGCGGTAGATTCGGGTGCAACCGTCTGAGCCGACCGACTTAACCTAACTGACTGAAAAGGGATTTTGCAGCCCCTTTTATAACTTCTAGTTGAAGGCGGGCCTAACTTTGATTGGCTATAAACCAGTCTGGTAGCTACGTTACTGAATTTCATTGGGCGCCCTGAAAGCTGTCGCGCTGAGTCAGTATTCTTCTAGAATGTTCTAGAAGCTTCTAGAAGGATTGATGCCAGACAGTCAAGCAGCCAGACATACGTACTGTGGCGCATACGTAACTATTGTAATAGTTATATTGTGTGAGCTGTGATTGTGTGTGAGTGTCTGAGTGTAGCTAGCTGGCTGGCTATCGGGGCTAGCTAATCAATCAATCAATCAATTTACTAAGGCAAAAAAAAAATAAACAATAACAATAACAATGGCGTAGATGTTTTTCTAATCAGCAAACTGTTCAGCATACAGAAATTTAAACAGATTGTTCTTAAAAATATTCAAAGATCTAGAGTCGACTACTGCAGGTGGAAGAGAGCTCCAAAAATTTATAACTCTATAGGCGAAAAAGGATTTGGTCAGGGTCATGTTTTTACGAGGGATATACAATTGCAGATGATGGCCACGAGTGTTTCTGGGTACAATATTAGGGATAGAGCGCTGGCTCGGCTCGGCTCGGCTCGGCTGCCGAGCCGGCCGGCTCGGCTCGGCTCGGCAAATTGCCTTTGGCTCGGCAATTTTGCCGAGCCAGGCCGAGATCTGAGTCAGTCGTGAATTTTCAAGAACTAACTTTCGAAAGTTTAAAATCTCTTCCCAGAATCCAAAAAGCTAGAGCTGTATATACGGTTTTTGTGTTTTTTCGTTAATAAACCGCTCTCTCATACCGGTATATCTCTGGGGGAGTGCGGCCGCCCTACCCATTTTTTTATTGGAATTACTTCGTGTAAGAATATGTGTGTATTAGGCGCAATTGTTTGCCTAATATACTGTTTTGTGCTTAATTTATATCATTGCAATAACGACATTTTTAATAAATTTGCTGTCCGCATTGCAATATCCAAAAGCTTAGTAAATTTTCAATTTTTCACTCTGGCGCCCGTTGCACAAAATACCTGAAAAAGCGGTGGAAAAATAAGCAATATTCCATGGTTCTTCAGATATAGTAAAAGTGAACAAATTTAACGTATAAATTCACTTAGTCTTATTGTTGGTAAAAGCCGGCTTCGTGGCGAAAATGGACGTCAAAATAAATCTGGCCCTTCACAGGAATCTGAATTTTCTGTAAAATTTTTTCAGTTAAAGTTTTTTCAGATGTTTTTTTACAATTTCCTGTCTTTTATATACTGACTTTCAGGGGAATTTCAGATAATTTTCAGAAAATTCAGGCAAAGGTCAGATAATTTCACCCAGAATTCAGACGCTCTGAATTTTATCTGAAAAAATGTTACTGGCTAATTCTACAGAAAATTCAGATTTACTGGTTTTCCTGTACTTTCAAGTTTCATCCTTTTGTCGACGTCATTGTGTAGATATCGATATAAAAATTGATGAATTTTTATTAAATTTTCGCACAATTTGCAGTTTGCCACCAAAAGTAGCAAACATTTAGAGTACCCCCCTGCCGTGGTAGGTCCTGCACTGCCAAGCGCGTAGTCGGGGGGGGGGGTCGCGGCGTTCGCGGGCGACCCCTCTTTTGATCGAACCTGAAGAAATTGTCTACAAGGGTTCCCCGTATATATATATACAGGGGCGTAGCCAGGGGGGGGGAATGGGGGGAATTCCCCCCCCCCCGAAATTTTTTCCGACTGAAATTTTACACAAGGGTCCCCCCTTTGGTTTTTATGGTCCGGCCGGAAAAAATTTCTAATACGTCTCCAATTGACCAAATTTGGCCTAAAAATCAAAAAATTCCCCAATTTTTTTCTGGGGGCTGCCGCCCCCAGACCGCTGCAACTCTGTGGCATCGTGTTCCTTGCCTTTATCTTAAATGAAAACATGTGCATGTACATACATCTGCATTATGCCCTATGTATTTGCTTAATACACTGTTTGGTGTATCGTTTTAGCTGTTTTTTGTTACAAAAAATACATTTTTAGTATATAATTTTACAGTTTTTATGTCAAAAAATTTAGGAAAATTTGCTAATTTGCTAGCTTCTGGACCATTGCCGGCCACCGTTTTTGAATTTTCGGAGGTTTGAGCTCCAATTTTACGTTCGATGCTGCAGCGGTGGAAAATATGCATGTTTTTGACCGAAAAAATGGTAATATGTGTCGTTTTTTGCGTTAAAATCGCAATTAAGTACATTTTAACACATTTCAAAAAAATCTAAAAGTCATTCCCCCCCCCGAAATTTTTTTCTGGCTACGCCACTGTATATATATATATATGGTTTTTATCGCCTGGCCGCGAAAATTTCTGATAGGTCTCCAATTGACCAAATTTGGTCTGAAATTAAAAAAATTCTCATTTTCTTCTGGGGGCTGCCGCCCCCAGACCCCTACAACTTTGTGGCTTACTATTCGTTGATATTATCTTTTATCAAAGCCTGCAAGAGTACATTCTGCTGAACTTATTTATGTAATATACTGTCTATGATGTTCCCATCTTTTGTTTTACTTTTCTTGTCGGAAAATCTTTCTGATACGTCTCCAGTTGACTAAATTCTGCCTAAAAATTTCAAAAATCTCCATTTTTTCCTGGGGGCTGGCACCCCCACACCCCTGCTATCTGCAGATTAATTCTTTTCGCGTTTTCACCACTGGCGGCCCGAATCCCTCGGTATCAAATGAATATCAAATAAAAGCTCTAATCCTTCCTTAGTTCCTTGCTTCTTGACGAAAGTAAAAATGTCACTTAAAAAACTTGTGCCTCAAAACATTGATTCCCGGAGCGCACGATTAAATTTTGATAAAACCCAAAATTACCCATAGCCGGCCGGCTCGGCTCGGCTCGGCCCGGCATGCCGAGCCGGCCGGCTCGGCTCGGCTCGGCTCGGCATGCCGAGCCGGCCGGCTCGGCTCGGCTCGGCTCGGCACCGAAATTCCCGGCTCGGTCTAACCCTATACAATATCTGAGCGTAGGTTAAAAAAATCAGAAAATTCAAGGTCAACTAAATTATGGAGAATTTTGTATACTAATATGATGTCTCTGAAGCGGCGTCTAGATTCCAAGGATTGAATTTTCAACATGGAACACCTTTCTGGATATTCTAATTCGGGAAGTAGCTTCCTAGTGAAAAAAGCTTGAACTCTCTCAATATTATTTATATCTTTCACCAAATATGGAGACCATACTTCACATGCACATTCAAGGATGGGTCTAACATAAACACAAAACAAACGAGTTAGAAAATAAGGATCGTTGTTGGTAAAATTATGAAGAATTAGATGAGACATCGCTAGACCTTTTTTTGAAATTGAGGAGCAGTGCTCACTGAACTTTAAACTAGATTCCACAGTGACCCCTAAGTCTTTACATGATAAGACAGAATTCAAATCATTGTTATTGATATGGTAAGTGGCATTAGGGTTAGAAAAGCCGATGTGCAACACGAAACATTTATGAATAGCAAGCTGTAATTGCCACTTATCGCACCAATGTACAATCGCATTTAAATCATTTTGAAGGGAATCAGAGAATGAAATCCACGTTTAAAACAAAAATAAATTTTAATATCATCAGCGTGGAAAGCTTAATATTAGAAGACTTAACAACGAGAGGTAGATCATTTATATAATATAGGAAAAGAGTGGGTCCTAAGACAGAGCCCTGTGGGACACCACTAGAAATTTCTGTATACTCCGAGTAGGTGTCCTGAACTTTGACTCTTTGGCGACGACCAGAAGCTAGGAAAGCAGCAAATTCCTAAATTAACAGTTTGACATAAAAACTGCAAAATTATATACTAAAAATGTATTTTTTTTGTAACAAAAAACAGCTAAAACGATACACCAAACAGTGTATTAAGCAAATGCATAGGGCAAAGCAGAGTATGGAAAGCACATGTTTGAATATAAGAGTAAAGGCAAGGAACACGATGCCACAGAGTTGCAAGGGGTCTGGGGGCGGACAGCCCCAAAAAAAATTCGGAATTTATTTTTAGGCCAAATTTAGATTCAATGGAGACGTATAGAAATTTTTTCCGGCCGGACCATAAAAACCAAAGGGGGGACCCTTGTGTAAAATTTCAGTCGGAAAAAAATTCGGGGGGGGGGGGACCCGCCGTCCCCCCCCCCTGGCTACGCCCCTGTATATATATATACGAGAAACCCTTGTAGACAATTTCTTCATGTTCGATCAAAAGAGGGGTCGCCCGCGAACGCCGCGTCCCCCCCCCCCCCCGACTACGCGCTTGGCAGTGCAGGACCTACCACGGCAGGGGGGTACTCTAACTGTTTGCTACTTTTGGTGGCAAACTGCAAATTGTGAGAAAATTTAATAAAAATTCATCAAATTTTATATCGATATCTACACAATGACGTCGACAAAAGGATGAAACTTGAAAGTACAGGAAAACCAGTAAATCTGAATTTTCTGTATAATTAGCCAGTAACATTTTTTTCAGATAAAATTCAGAGCGTCTAAATTCTGGGTGAAATTATCTAACCTTTGCCTGAATTTTCTGAAAATTATCTGAATTCCCTGAAAGTCAGTATATAAAAGACAGGAAATTGTAAAAAAACATGAAAAAACTTTAACTGAAAAAATTTTACAGAAAATTCAGATTCCTGTGAAGGGCCAGATTTATTTTGACGTCCATTTTCGCCACGAAGCCGGCTTTTACCAACAATAAGACTAAGTGAATTTATACGTTAAATTTTTTCACTTTTACTATATCTGAAGAACCATGGAATATTGCTTATTTTTCCACCGCTTTTTCAGGTATTTTGTGCAACGGGCGCCAGAGTGAAAAATTGAAAATTTACTAAGCTTTTGGATATTGCAATGTGGACAGCAAATTTATTAAAAATTTCGTTATTGCAATGATATAAATTAAGCACAAAACAGTATATTAGGCAAACAAATTGCGTCTAATACACACATATTCTTACACGAAGTAATTCCAATAAAAAAAAATTTGGGTAGGGCGGCGGCCCTCCCCCCGGGATATACCGGTATGAGACAGCGGTTTTTTAACGAAAAAACACAAAAACCGTATATACAGCTCTAGCTTTTTGGATTCTGGGAAGAGATTTTAAAACTTTCCGAAAGTTAGTTCTTGAAAATTCACGACTGGACTCAACTTCGGGCTGGCTCGGCAAAATTGCCGAGCCAAAGGCAATTTGCCGAGCCGAGCCGAGCCGGCCGGATCGGCAGCAGAGCCGAGCCGAGCCGAGCCAGCGCTCTATCCTGAACATCTGTACCCAGAAACACTCGCGGCCATCATCTCCAATTGTATATCCCTCGTAAAAACATGACCCTGACCAAATCCTTTTTCGCCTATAGAGTTATAAATTTTTGGAGCTCTCTTCCAACTGCAGTAGTCGACTCTAGATCTTTGAATATTTTTTAGAAAAATCTGTTTATATTTCTGTATGCTGAAGAGTTTGCTGATTAGAAAAACATCTACGCCATTGTTATTGTTTTTGTTTATTTTTTTTTTGCCTTAGTAAATTTATTGATTGATTGATTAGCTAGCCCCGATAGCCAGCCAGCTAGCTACACTCAGACACTCACACACAATCACAGCTCACACAATATAACTATTACAATAGTTACGTATGCGCCACAGTACGTATGTCTGGCTGCTTGACTGTCTGGCATCAATCCTTTTAGAAGCTTCTAGAACATTCTAGAAGAATACTGACTCAGCGCGACAGCTTTCAGGGCGCCCAATGAAATTCAGTAACGTAGCTACCAGACTGGTTTATAGCCAATCAAAAGTAGGCCCGCCTTCAACTAGCAGCTATAAAAGGGGCTGCAAAATCACTTTTCGGTCAGTTAGGTTAAGTCGGTCGGCTCAGACGGTTGCACCCGAATCTACCGCTTCTACCGCTTTCACCGTTCCACCGCTTACACGGCTTACACCGCTTAGACTGTTGGCTAACACCCCGCTAAGACCGATAACACCGCTGACACGGCTAATACGGCTAAGACACGGCTAACACGGTGCACACGGTAGCACGGTTAACCCGGCAGACAACCCGCCATTGAGCTTAGGTCTAAGTAGGTACGTAAGGTGTACGGTAGCAGGCCCCATTACGTTCTGTGCGTACGGTAGCACGGTTAACCCGGCAGACAACCCGCCATTGAGCTTAGGTCTAAGTAGGTACGTAAGGTGTACGGTAGCAGGCCCCATTACGTTCTGTGCGTATATATCAGTGCTTGCTTGTGTGTATTACTGCGCGTTCAATAAAGGTTATCTGTTCATTGTTGTGTGCTGCAATCGTAAATAAGGGTCACACTTGTAACCGAGCTGAAGCGAACCTGGGTAATTCTGTGCTTCGGACTTTAAGTAAGGCTAGTCAGTAGTTACTTCGTAAGACCAGCCGGTTACAGCTGTTACATCACAAGAGTAGTGGTTTTTTTGGCAGATGCACCGAAGGGACTGAAGTTGGGCATCTATGAGGACTTTGGCACGAAAACGTGTGCTGGCTATCCAGGGAGTTTGGGTCATCTGCAAACAGACGCTCAGACCTTTGCCCAGATGCAAGTGGACATGCTGAAACTGGACGGCTGTAATGTGGATATAAAATTGATGGACAGTGGTCAGTTTGGCGTAGGGGGATTATCTGGTTTACGAGCTGGACTAATAGATTAGTTTTATTTTCGGGAATTATATAATTATTTGCTTAATAACGTCACTTGATGCTGAGTCAGTGTAAGATATGTGGAGATTTGGTTGCACTAACGAAAAGGTTTACAAATATTTGGTGTAATACATTTTGTGTGAGTTCTTAGCCGATTTAATATTTACTCAAAAATTAATTTTAATTTAATCAGTTACTTTCGATTTTTCTGTATTTTACCCTGAAACTGTATTTTGCGGATTATTGGATGGTGACAAATTGACGTGTGACTTAAATGTAGTTATTCTTTAAATTAATTAAATATAATCTGCTAAATCCAGTTTTGATTGCGATTTTCGGTCAGTTTGTCCGAAAATTTCGACGGGAACGCTCCCTGCTCCGGAGCAGTGTTTTTTTGCGTCAAAAAGTGCGAAACACCGCACTTTTTTTTCTGAAATTTCTCACTTCTTTTTGGCCATGTGCGTCCCGTGACGCACTTTTTTTGGCTGAGGCTGAAACATGTCATGACTGATTTGGCCCAAAGTGCCGAAAATAGCATTTTCGTCGCGAAAATTTTGAAAAATTTTCCAAGTTTGCGTCAAAACCATCACACCTGTAAAATTTTCTCAGGTGCTTACCGTTTCAAGGCTATCTATATAGAGCTAAAACTAGTTTCAGTGACAATTTACAACCTACAACCTATTATGATTAATTATGATTAAGATTATGATTAGAAAAAAATTGGGTCGAAGCATGCCCAGTGCCCACACCCTGCAAGTTTCTTAAAAGCATAAATTAATGCCAATAGGTATAAGACGATTGCCGCGCTAGTATCAAGTATGGAGTAGGAGAATTCTGTTTTAATGTATATATCTGCTGAAATTAGCTGCATATGTATACAGTGGTAATAGTTCAGTTCCTCCTGCTAACCTAATTTGACGTAATGATGGCGTCTAGTTGGCTTCTGTGGGCTGACACCCCCAGACCCCTACAACTACCGCAGTTCCCGTTTCGTAGTTTTTCAAGCAAGCAAAACTGCACTTTGTAGTCTTTTTTAGCCTGCTGCCTTGTTTAGTTAGCTTCTCAACAACATACCGACATCGACTTGATCAGCAAAATACAGACATTGACGTGATATTTAAGTTCCTGTTTTTGACACCGCACTATGAAGAGTAAAACGAACACATTTCTAGATGCCATGTAAGACACCACGGCCAGGTCCAGAGTTAGTTAAGGTCCCAGACTCTCAGCCCCCAGAAATTAAGTTAAACTCAGCTTTCGCTGAGGCAAGGGCGTACCCAGGGAAAGGGGATGAGTGTAATCCCCCCGAAATTTTTTCCCACTGAGTTGTTTCCCAAACAAGGGTCCTCCCTTTTGCTTTTATTGCCCGGGCGAAAAAATTTTCCGATACGTTTCCAGTTGATCCAATTTGGCGTAAAAATAAAAAAACTCCCAATTTTTTTCCTGGGGCTGCCGCCCCAGACCCCTGCAACTTGTGGATGCGTGGTCTTCCATCCATTTTCAATTCTAATTTTTATGTTAATATTGAAAATAGTGCATTCTAACCCATCACAAAATAGTAATTCCCCCTTACGTATTTTTCTACGTACGCCACTGCTTAAAAATAGAAATGAAAATTTTTTCAGAAAATTTTTTTAAAAACCCCAAAATCGTAAATGAGGACGGTCTCTGACATAATAAAAATAATTTGCACCTAAAACACGCGTTTAGATAGCATTATAACCGCTCTGCGCACTTTTTGTTCAAAATGACAAAAAATTTGGGCATGCGCGACTGAGATGACGCAAAATTTTTGACGAAAAAAAACACTGCTCCGGAGTCTTGATTCCGAACTATAAGGATTGTTGAATAAGGAATTTTTGGTGAGGTTAAACGCATTTATGTGGAATTCATGCAATCATGTATGTATGAATGGGAAATGTTGAAACTCAGATGTCAAGTAAAAATGGCATTTAAAAATTTTTTTCCAAATGTGCATGTTTGGTCGATCGTGGGGGGGGGGGTGGGGTCAGGACTCCAAGATCCCTAATTTCTGGACCCCGTTAGTGTATAGGCTTGGTTCTGGTTCAACTGGTTTTACCGTTCTCCCAGGCTACCCGAACATGTCCAAGGCTCTGAATGCCACAGGACGCAAGATTATATACTCCTGCGAATGGCCACTGTACTATGCCAAGTATGCTAAGGTAAACGAAGGAGCCACGCTGCTTTGTAGGTTGGGGGGGGGCGACTTGTTTATGTGCTATGCATGCGTTTGTGTGCAAAAAATTCTAGAAAGTTTACTAAAAACTTATTTTCATACTTTCAAAGACACACTTTGTAAAACTTTTGAAGGCAATCACTTTGTAAAACCTTCCTAAAAACTTTCTGTGTTCGAAAAACATGGTACCAGATAAAAAATCATATGCGCCGTCTCATGTTTAAGTCGATATGTGGTAGCGGGGGGGATGTGGTGCTACGCGTATTTGTGTCGTTTAGGGAGGAGCGGAGGAGCGGGAGCAATCTGGGAGGAGCGGACTTTTTTGCGGGTGGGTGGGGGTGGGGTGAAGCGGACGTTTCTGGGGGGGGGGAGGGGGCAATCCCTGCCACGCCTATGTATGTTTTTTTCTACCTTAGCTTAACGCGCAAGCGGTAGTATGAACCAGGCTTAACTCTGGCTTAATTTTTAGTTATCAAGTGAAATTTGTTGTTTCATTCCAATACGTAACTGGCTGGCAGTCAAACGTCCCGAAAGGGCCCTTGGTCAAATTTGGTCCAAAATAAAATTTATATTTTGGAAGATACTTTTCACATGACTTTTCGGTTCATAACAGAGCATACGTTTTACTTCAGAAGTTAGTTCGTTTCCGGCAAGTATATTTAGTATTTACTTAATACTTCGATTTAGTTACTTAATATTTAATTGATTAATTGGATCAGGTGTCGTTAGGCTAAAGCTGAGTGTTTC